>JADZMA010001625.1:0-16566 GCA_020796225.1 Arion vulgaris
GATCATTTCTCCTCAAGTGTGTCCAACATATCTCCATCTTCTCTCTTATAACAGTTGTCACTAGTGGTTGACCAGACATGTCTCTGATTCATCACTTCTCCTGAATTCGTTCCATTTTATATTCATTATTTTCTGCAGACATCTATTTTCAAATTCATTCAACTTGCTTTCTATATCTTTAGTCATTTTCCAACTCTCCTTGCATATGTTGAATTGATACAACATTTGAAGTGAAAATTCGTAATTTAGTTTTAATACTATATAATTTGCAGTTCCATATTTAGAGTGGCTATACGAATAACAATGAATGAGCAAATTGACTACAAAATGTATTTGTTGCTGATATTTGCTTGATATTTCTTCAAAATATGAATTGCGTTCTGACTGATTTTGCGTGGTTCCATATTACCTTTTAAGGCATCCTCAACAAATGGACAGCCTCTGACTTCCGAGGTACTTGAGCTTAGATCTTTCAAGAGTGATCATTGCAGGAGACCTGTTTTCCTTGTAACTCTTTCTCGGACAGAGTTAGTTTCAGTGAGGGCATATCGGGTGCCTTCTCTAACGGCTTTCCTGCTTTTGGTGAGGTCGTTCCATACACAACGTAAGATACTACTCTTTAATGATCTTTAGTGATGAATTTAAGCTGAGATGTACGCCAAGGAGGATTAGCTTACATGCGTTGACTTGGTGAGGTCGCTAAGATAGAGACCCGAACGATCTCGACCCTTCTAGGGCTAGTCACTGGAAGTATCACCTTTTGTGTTGTTTTGTCAAACAAACAATCATATGCTGGCGGTACGCTTAGCCTTTATGTGATCTGAGCCATGACATGTGGACGTCATCTGTGTAGGATGATCACGTCCGTAAAGATGTGCCTTTAGTCAATGATTGAGGTTGCACCAGTCGAACCTTTGCATTATCGGCAATACTTTTTTATCCACTGTGAGTTTGTTCCTGGGTAGGAGTATTCTCAGCTACTTCTGGGGCGTGTCGTTACTAGCAATTTGCAAGGATTTTACCTCGTATTTTCCTGTCTCGGGAAACACTGGTGATGAGGGCTGCAACAAATATCTAGATGGTCATTTCAATCGCGCTAGCAACGCAACTGAGGTTTTGCGCTCGCGCTATCACCCACCTCAGTTCTTTCGAAGATGATTGTTGTTATTGCAACTGTACCCTGTCCGGTTGTTCCAGGAAAGGTGTTCGTTATACACTAAAAACGCAACTTTTATGATTGCTTGTCCAACCATTCCCACCTCAGTTCTTCCGGGATGTTGTTGTTTGACAACGTACCTTGCCCCATTGTCTCAGGGAGGGCAGTTTCGTTAGGCTCTGAACGCAACTTTTGAATTTGCGCTCGACCAACTACCCCAATAGGTTTCTCCACGCTTAGCCTCATGTACGAGTTTCCGCATACCTTCCCATGTAGCGTCACAATGCTGTAAGCCGTGTAAACGGGACTTTTTGATTCGTTTCGCAACTTTCTTATTGATTCTAGCCTAAAGATGGCAATTTGTTTGCTGCTCTTTACTCCTGGGGAGTTGACCATTTTGTCCAATTTGGATGCACCTCTCATCCCTTTGTGTGTAGCCTTTCCCATCGGATGGGAAGCTGCTACTTATGTAGACCATTGTGATCACCTTACGTCGCATTTACCGTACCTAGGAACTGCTCTGACACGGACCTTGACTCGTGCATCGAGTTTTCGCTCCACGTCTGGGCTTTAAGATACACTCTCATCCCTTTAATTCGATCTTTTACTCCAGGGGAGTTAGCATTGTGATCTCGGTCTCACGTACGCTGTTGTTTCGACTTTTTGAAATGGGCAATTTTGCTGGACATGCCAGGAGATACGTGCGTTATGTAGGGATTTTGACCCTGCATTGTTTTTCCGTGCTTGCACTACTACCACTACCTGTAGTTCTTCCAGATCCTCCCCCCCGTAGCCAGACCAAAACTAAGTCTGTTTCCAGGGCCACCAGTGGAGGTAGAGGGCATGGTCTTGAGTTAGCGCGCACCTACGCTAACCCTGGCACATTACCGTCATGAGCCTTTGACCCCGTTTTCTGTTTGATATCAGTTACTCGAATAATTAGATATCAACATATTTCTTATGATTGACTGATTGATTGAATGATTGAAGAACTATCATTATCGCACGTCGATAAATAGCTATGTGTACTCTTATCCTTTACACACAAGAAGCTCTCATCGACAGTACCGTAGCACTGCGACGATCCCTGAAGCAATTTTGAAGATTGTGAAAAGTGTTATAAGTATATTTACCTTGTGTGAGCGTCTGTGCTTAAGCGGTAGTGAGCGATCACGAACCAAGCGTACCTGGTTCAAACCACGGTGGCAAGTTTGAAGCAAATTTGTTTCCGTTGGATTTTTTACAAAGGTGAAAATACCTCACCGTTCAGAAAGCAATGACAAAACTACTGAACGTATAAGTGGTGCCTAGAAAATCAACGACTCATTTACTGTGTTTAGGAAATGCCACGATTTTCATTTTCATATTGTCCTTATTTTGTGTATGCATTTTGCACAGGATGCAGATTTGCAATTTACGCATATCCATTTTAGCTTCCAAAAAATATATTACATACTTGGCTGAAATCAGATGCACATGTCCTAAACGTGTAGAAGTCTATGCGTTTAGAGCCTAGAATCAATGTGCAACGTATACACGTTGTTGGCAAGATCAAACATATCACAAAGAGTGATTACAATTGGTGGTAAAGAACGAACGCAGAGAAGAAGAAGAAGAATATATAACATACTCAACTTGAACGCGGAACTTACGTTTTATTGTTCGTGTCCGGTAAGACTAGAAAACTCCAACTCACCTAAATTGACACAAACGATCACTTTAAACATATTACTATCTTCCACGGTGGGATCGAACCCAGTACCTTTAAAGCGAGAGGCAAGCAACTTACCCATCCAGCAGAGAGTCACTTTCCCTCCTATCTACTCTTCTTCTTCTTTGGAACAATACAGACAAAGGTAATTGTATTAACAGCACAATTTACAGCAAGCAGACACAGCAAAGTGGTTAGATAGCTAGCGTCTATAATTAAATGTACCATAAATTGTACTGATTGTTGCCATGTGTACTTTAGTCACACGCTTGATCCTTATGTCTTCAAATAACTTATGTTGTGTCTTCCATACTTTCAGCATTCCTAGTACATTAGATAGTTTATGTGGAGTTATTGAATGTCGTGATGTTAGTTCACTTGACAGATTAAACTGTATGATTTCTATTTTAGAATATACACAATTACGTTGTGATAACTGAAATAGCGAATGACAACATCATGCATTACTTAATCCGTCTGCCTAGTGACACATGGGGCTTCAGAAAGGACTTTCCATGCTCTCCTGTCCGTGCAACCTTCAGCGCAGAGCCCACGTCAGAGATGCGGTGTCCAGTTCCTCTTCCATCATGCGCCTCCATGTTGTCCGTGGTCTGCCTTTCTTTCACTTTCCCTCTGGTGTCCAGTGAGGGCTATCCTTGCAGGCATTTCTTGTCTCATTCTCATAACATGTCGGAGCCATTTCCATCTTCTCTTTTTGAGTATGTCATTCATTGCCTCTTGTCTTGTGTCTTGGAGTAGTTGGTTGTTGGGTATTTTTACAAAAGATTCTAAGATTCTGCAAGACAAGAGTGGTGGAAAACTGACAGCCTACTAGTATCTCCTTTAGTCATCCTCAACACTCTGATCCGTAGAACAAAACTGGCAAAACAATGCTTTATAGAGTTTAAGCTTTGTGGTCCTATTGTAGATTTTGGACTTCCATACTGGTTTCATTCTGGCAAAAGCGGTTCTGGCCTTACTCAGACGTGATTTTATATCTTCCTCTGTACCACCATTTAGTGTCAGTACACTACCAAGATATGTAAACTGCTCAACCCTTTCCAGTGTTTGATTTTCTAACATTACTGTTGTTGGATTTCACTGTTTGTCATAATTTTGTTTTTCCTGTGTTTGTTTTGAGGCCTACTGTCTTTGCTGTGCTGTGAAGTATTGTACTTTTCTCTTGTATATGTTCATATTTGTGTGACACCAGGGCTATATCGTCTGCAAAGTCCAGGTCCTCAAGCATCTCGAAAGGGTCCATCTTATTCCTCTTGGTGCTTGTTGTTTTATGGCATTTTTAGCACCCAGTCAATTGTAATACTAAACAAAGAGAGGACATTACGCATCCCTGTCTTACACCAGATTTTACTGGGAATGTTTTGTTGGAATTCTTTAGGTTGCAGGAGAAATCTTTATAGAGAGGGCTATGATGTTGACAAGCTTCTGCGGTACGCCGTATTATCTCAGTATCTTCCATAGGCTGTCTCTGTGGACGCTGTCGAATGCCTTTTCAAAATCTATGAAGTTGATATATATAGTCCTTGCCACTGCTCACATTGTTCTAAAATGTTACAGGGTAAATATATGTTCATTTGTTCCTCTTCCTTTCCTAAATCCTGCTTGCTCCATTCGAGACACTTGTCTACTGCTTCTTGTATTCGCATTATGACAATTTTGCAGAATATCTACTTGGGATTAAAGCAACGATTCCTCTCCAGTTATTGCAATCTGTTAGGTCTCCTTCTTGGGATTTTCACACAGTACCTAGTCCAATCCTTAGGCAATTCTTCTTTCTCCCAGATATCTGCAAACAATGGCTCTAATATGTTTGCAGCTAAGATAGGATCGATCTTGAAAGCCTCTACTGTCATGTCATCATTTCCGGTGCTTTGTTGTTTCTCAGGGATCCAATAGCTTTTACTATTTCTTGCTTTTCAGCAATTTGAGGTTGATATCAATATCCTGTGCGGCCGGTGGATATCCGGTGGATGTTCAGGATCAGGTCTGTTTAGCATATCTTCAAAGTGGGATGTCCATCTCATATCCTGCTCCTGCTCTGTTGTCAACAGTTGTCCTAGACTGTTTCTGACTGGCATGTTATGGTTGTGTCTTTACCTCCGCATAATTGTTTGGTAATCTTGTACAGTGTTTGCAGATCATGTACTTTAGCAGCCTTTTATGCTATTTCTGCTGTCTTTTCCATAAATTTTCTCTTGTCTGTTCTAGCACTTCTTTTTACCATTTTGTTTAGTTCTGTATATTCTTTTCTTGCCTTATCTTTTGACGTTCTGATCTAATACTTGTGAGATTTTTTCTCCTTTCGCTTTTGGATGTATTCTAAGGTCTGGCCACTTATCCACTCTTTTATGTTGTCCTTTACTGGTTCCCAGTACACTACTCTAACTATTTTATATGTGCCTTTGATCCATTCCATTTTCTTGGATCTTTCAGTTGGTGTTGTGTCTGACTGCTCTGACAGGATTTGAAATCTATTCTTTAGTTCCACTATATATTTTGTAGCAATCTCTCTGTCTTTTAATAGGTTAACATTAAAGTATTCTGTTCTTGTCTTGGCTTGTATATATGTTTTCTTGAGTTTGAGCCTGATCATGGCAACGACAAGGTGGTGGTCGCTGCCCACGTCAGCTCCTCTTTTCACCTTTACATCAAGTAATGTCTTTCGCCATTTGCTGTTGATCATAAAGTGTCTATCTGGTTTCATCTCTTCCATTTGGGGATATCCATGTGTGCGTGTGTATGGTCCTGTGTGGAAACAATGTGCCTCCTATGATCAGTCTGTTTTCTAGACAAAAATTGCTAAACATTTCTCCATTTCATTTGCATGCCACATCCCTCTTTCCCCATTATTGCTTCTCTGTGTCTGTTATTGTTTCCAACTTTTGCTTTTAGGTCTCCCATTATGCACAAAACGTCCTGAGCTGGAACCTTGTCCACTATTTCCTGTAACCTTCTATAAAATGTGTTTTGTCCTCTTCTTCAGGCTTAAAGTTAGTGAGGTGCATAGCACAATGTGAATGATAAGTTAAGCTTTCCTTGATTTCATAATCTAATGAATGACAACATCATGCATATACAAAATGAAATGAGGACTACCAAAATCAAACATAACAGAATGTTTAGATTATTGCATTTATTATCTTTAATCACAAAGCACATATATTTATCGATATATCAGAATTATTAATGTGTTATATACAATCATTTTCTTCTTTTGTCGTCACATTGTTACCAGGTTTGATGGTTTTCTGTTTTGTCTTCACTGTTCTGGTGGCTTGGGTGATTGTATTTTGTTCTTTAATAGGATTCTGCTATGCCATCTAACCATCCTTTTTCGCAGTCTGCCTCTCACCTTCTTTCCTGATGTTCTGTTGTAGAAGACTCTGGCGTTTGGATGCATTCTTATTAAGTGACGAACCCACTTGATTCTTTGTTTCTAAATGTGTATATATAATTCAATCATAATTGTACATAAATTAAATGACCCTATAGACTATCATGTTGATTTCATAGACTATCATGTTGATTTCATAGACTATCATGTTGATTTCATAGACTATCATGTTGATTTCATGAACTATCCAAATAATAATGAATATAAGAAATTAGTGACTTAGAATCATCGCTAAAGCTAATGCTTTTTTGGTTATTGGGCAGCGTAAGAATTTCTCTACTGAATGAATCAAAACTACATATGTTTCAGTTTCAGTTTCAGTTTGGAATATCTTCATTGCACTCCGGACATGTCCATAGGTGCCGATCGTCTTCGCAATATCTCCAACAGCGTCCAGCGACGCCGTACCATTCTATCTTGTTGATAGGACTCGTAACCTTTTTACCGTTCTTTTCTTCCACCAATCTTCAAACCAGTTTTGCAATCTAGTGGCCGTGGATTTTTGAATAAGATATCTCTGCCCACCTCTAAAGGCGTTCGATTAGCTCCCCGGGCGGCCCTCTGAAAACCGGACCAAATCTGTCTGTTTATTCCAACAACCCTGTTAAACAAAGACAAGTGTAATTCTTTGTTGGCCTGCGGATTGTCCTTGCCTGCGCCCGAACCGCCCCCCTGGATCATTCAATGGTCACTCAGAATCCCGTGGTGTAGTTTTGTGACTCTGAAATAGTGCTTGGCCCCGCCAGTACCTCCATTGTCATGGCTTTTTGTCATACAAAATAACGGCTTGACCATTCCCACATGAGCTTAAAAGGGCCCCATGGACTTTGTGACGACTCCGATCCACCCGTGAAATCCCGACGTCTCTCTGTTTTTTTCTCGATAATTTTTTGCGTCTGCATTCAACGGGGTTTCCCTTTCGGGGCCCTTTGTCTTAATGATGGTTAAAATATTTGGGGCATCGGTACCCATTTTTCCCCCAGGGTAAATTTTTTAACCCCCCCCAGGGGGATTCTGCGGCAGGCCCCCGCCCCCCTGGCCGTTTCCCCCCAACTGGTGCGGGCTTTCATGCAATTGACCCTTTGGCACTTTTTTGGATGGGCCCGTTTGGCTATCTTGGTTTTACCCCATGGTCAAACCGGGAGCCCCCCTCCCAACACGGGGTGATCCCGTCCCGAAATGATGGCATGGCTTCCATCATTTTTTTTCCCTAAATGGTCAGTCGAGACAGAGGTAAAGATTTTTATATGATTAACTATATTTCATGACCATATAAAATTTGCTGGAAACTGTATACTGATTAAAAAGTAAAATGCTGTTCAGACTATATTATATTTTGGGTTATATATTCAATTTTAAAAGCTAATCAGTTTCATGTTAAAAAAATTTGGAACACAAAAAAAAAAAAAGCTGCATTAAAATTATTGTTGGTGAAACCCCGGCCCCGTGCTCTAAGCGGTCTCACTGGTGAACTCAAAAAAGATTCAAGTTTCAATTTATTTGAAAACGATTTAGAAAAGTGGTAGGGGACAAAATAAATCTTTCGTGACAACCCATATCCCCAAGAACACAAAGAAATTGAGTGGATTCGATTCCTTTTTTTGTTTCTTTCCACAATGTATTAAGATATTTTTTTTAAGAGGGATTATTTCTAGTTTGATCTTGGTTTTTCTAAATCATAATATATCTTGACTTGGTTTTCTCATATTTTATTATTTTGTTTCAATTCCCAAAGTCATTAAAAATATCTAATCTGATTTGACGTGGTCTGGTATTTTATATTGTTCCTTATTTTTCCCTATTTGTTACCTCATTCTATGATTTTTTTCTTTTTGTAAATTTATCAAATTGTTATATAACTTTTACAATGTTAAAAAAAATTATTAAAAGTCCATACTCGATTCTCAAATTTATAAAATCTATCATTTTTTCTTTCTAGGGGATTCCTGTTTTTTCGACATATTTCTCTATGCTATCTTCCTTCTTTCTCTAAATTAACAACAAAATTCACTACAGACATTTTTCTTTAACTTTTACAATCCAATGGAATACAATACAATAAATGATAAGCAAAAAAAAACAAATGAAACCCCAGAAAAAACGACCTTTAAATAGATTTTTAAAAAAATAGGGACTGGGGATGGATGATAAGATTACGGGCAGGAGCTCGAAGCAGACACCAGTGGATAAAAAGCTGGAAGAGCCTGAGATGGACACAAGAGAAGATCGACCGGAATATTCAAGAAGGCACTGTTTTAACCGGGAGGGAAAGAAGAGTGGAAAAAGACCTAACATACATGGAAAGGCGGAATCGTATTAAAGGAAAAATAAAACATGGGGGGTGGAAGGATGGGGGGAGAGGAAGAGCTGGAAAAGTTTTGGCCCGGGTTCCTTTGGGGGCTGAAGGATGAAAAAAAACCCAACCCATGTATCCGATTTTTAAAAACAAACACACTTTGTTAATTTTCATTATTAGAAATGTAAAAACTAAAAAACTAAAGGGGAAAATTTAAGCAAAAAAACTGGAAGATAATCGAAATATGTGTTTTTGTTTTGGGCACACCCCATTTTTTCACTGACGGAAATGTTGAAAGATCATTGCAAAAGCTGGTAACAGTCTCCGGGCTTCTTTACTAATGTTTTTAAATCTAGTTCTTGGAAAAGAAAAAAGTGTGAAAACAATTTGATGTCTTTTTCCCAAGATGGAAGAAATACCAGGGAAACAAAAATTATTTTAAATGGCCATTATAAACTTAGCCAATATTTATTTGCTATAATTTTTCTCAATACATATCTTAAATATATTGCATTCTAAAGTCTTATAAAGTGTGACCCAAAAAAGGATTTTCATCTAAATCAACCCCGTCAACAGCTAGATTAAAGACGGGTTGAAGATTAATGGACAGAAAAAAGCCAACGGTATAAGTGGCTCTTAAATCCATCAACTGTAAGTCCTAAAAGCTTTGAATATTTGAAAGATCGGGGCACCTGGCATCTCCCAGAGTACAGTCAAGATTTTCCCCAAACTGAAGCTGAAACATCGTAAACAAAGTTTAAATAAAATTCTTGGGGAAAAAACCCGAGACTGTAAATGAAGAAAAAAAACTTTCTAAAATCACGTTTGAAAACAACCCAATGTCCCCTATTTCTATTTTCTTCCAAGTACTTGTAATGTTGTTAACCTATTTGGTAACGTGCTATCTAAAACTCTATGTATTCTTAATATTGATCTGAGACCCAATTCAAAGGTCTTCGTTTTGGTTTCTTAATTCCTTTTTTCTTTTTTGTCTATCATGTTCTACAGAATCTTTCTCCATTCGAATCTGTTCTCCATACAGAATCATGTTTCTACAGAATCATGTTCTCATAAAGAATCATGTTCTATCAAGTCATGTTCTCTAACAAATCTGTTCTTTAACAGAATCATGTTCTAAAACAGAATCATGTTTTTGCTACAGAATCATGTTCCCCCATAAAAACATTTTATAACAGAACATGTTTTAAATACAAAAAACATTATTAAAAATTAATAAAAAATAAACTAAATAGTGAACTGTTAAAAGTAAAAGAAAAATTCTTAAAATAAAAAGTGAAATAAAAACACTGAATAGTATACCTTAAAATCAAAGTGAAATAAAAACACAGTATATGTAACACTTACCGTGAAATAAAACTGAATAGTAAAACCTTACTCAAAGTGAAATAAAAACACAGTATAGTGTAACCTTTCAATACAAAGTGAAAAAAAAAACACTAGAATAGTAGTACCTTTAATAAAAAGTGGAATAAAAACACAGTATAGTAGAAAAAAACACTTTCAATACAAAGTAACAAAAAAATATCAAAAATAGAAAAAATTTTATATATATATATATATAATTATATATATTTATTAAAATTAAAAAATGATAAAAAAACAACAGTTACCTATTTGTTAAAATTTTGATTGCAGGAACATCCCAGACAGCCCAAAAAAAATATAGAAAGTTATATGTTTAAAAACTTTAAAATTACATATTTTTAATTAAATTTTTGTATCAATCTAACAAAATTTCAGAGATAGTTGGAAAATGCAAAAAATATAGAAAGAAAGTTGAATGTAGGGAAAAAATAAAGTCGAACGATGAAACTTTTTGTTTCTTCAGAATACAATTTCCTTTAAATTTATTTAGGGGTGGGGGCGAAGCTGCAGACAGAATGGACAAGACCAAGCATTCGGGGCTCGTCGTTTCATTCTCATTAACTTCCTTTTAATAGCGGCTTTAAATTAAACCCCAAACATCTGTTTCGCTCGTAGATGTGCCTCGTTATTCGACGTCGTACAGGGGACAGGTGGGGAAATTCTTTTGACTTTTGTTATCTGGTGAGAAAATTTCTCATTATAAACTCTTTTTCATTTTACATTCTCAGTAGTATTTTCTATTTCACCCCTACTTACTTGTTAACATAGTTTTGATCTGTTATGGGTTACTCAGGAGATAAAAAATTTTTTCCATTTGCAGTTTTTACTGGTTCTTGTCTGAACAATTGTGCTGAATAATTGTGAACTTTGTCTGAACTGGCTGAACTAATTGTCTGAACTAATGTGTGACTAACTGCTGAACTAGGCCGAACTAATTGTGCTAAACTAATTGCTGAACTAATTGGGGCCGAAAAACTTGCTGAACAAACTGTGTGAATTGTTGAATTTTGTTGAACTAATTTGCTGAATGGTGCTGAACTAATTGGGGAACTTGGCTGAACTAACGGCTGAACAATTAATTTCAACAAAGGGCTGAACTTTGTGCTAACAAACTGTTGAACTTGTGCAAACTTTTGCTAATAATTGTGCGTTTTGGAATAACTGTGCTGAACTAACTGGGGAACTAACTTGTGCTAACGGGAAAACAACCTGCTAATTTTGTGCTGAACTCGGGGCTGAAACTAATTTGTGAACAACCCCTTTGTTTAAACCCCATAAATTCATTGCGTAAATGAAATAAAAAAGTACAATTGAAATTTTGGGACATATAAAAAAGACATGGGCTGGAAGACCATCATGGGACCATAGCAAGAAGAAGAGGAAGAAGGAAAAAGATGGATTCAGGATGCCGTGGTTTAAACAGCCTCAGCAGGACATCTGGTCTTTGAGAAAAATACGGGGACTGTTGGGGTGGCAAGTTCTGCTCAGGAAAAATTTTGGTAATGGAAACAAAATCTATAAACATCCTTTTTTTATTTTTTAACATCTAGATTTTAAAAAATAAAACAGAAAACTAAGTTGATAGAAAAGAAATTTTTTTCAACCCAAAATAAATAATTCCAACATAAAACATTAAAGAACATAAAAGAATCATTGACTTTAAAAGTTTCAAACTATAGTTTAAGGAGCTCTAACTTTTTCTTTTAACCGGGAAAAATTTAATTTTTTTTAAAATTAGGTCATGTGGAAAAAAAAAACTGAAGAACGTATGGATAAAACTTCCCGTAGGGAATTGCTAAAAAGCAACATTTTTTGGGGAATATAATGGATGTTGAGTCAATTTTCTAACCAAGTTTGCTAAAATAATTCAGAATTAAAAAAAAAACAAACAAAATTTAGATTTAGAATTCCCTTTCTTTTTTTCAGTCGGAAGTTAAAATTTAGCCTTTCAGTTAATTGGTTATGGGGAAATGGTTCACATTAGAAATTTTGGGTTGGGTCAACCCGACGGTTTCCTATGGTCAATCAGATCGCCCCTTTATACCTGCCTTTCCTTTGAGTTCCCCTGATACAATATAACTCCCGATTTGGGGCTTTCAAGTGGGTTTTTTTGTTTGTAAATCTTACAACTACCATTTTAAAATATGTCTCAATTTTATATATATAATACATTGTATACCTCTGTAAAAAATGTCTCCGGGATATATTTTTATAAAAATTTTATCTGTAAAAAATGTCTCGTATATATATATATAATACATTTATAATCTAAACAAATATGTCTCAGTATATATATATAAATAAATTTTTTTCTGTAAAAAATTTTCAGTATATATATATATAATACATTGTATACCTCTGTAAAAAATGTCTCCCGGTTTTATATATATATATAATCATTTTATCTGTCAAATATTCCATTATATATATATATAATACATTTTAAAAATTTTGTCAAATATGTCTCGAATATATATATATAATAATTATAAACTTGTTAACCTGAAAAAATACTCAGATATTATATATATAATACATTGCTACCTCTTACAAATATGTCCAGTATATATATATATATATATAATACATTTTAATTTTTTTTTAATTTTTTTAAATCTGTCAAATATGTCTCAAAAATATATAATATAATACATTGTATAGCCTCTGTAAAAAAATTCTCGGGATATAATATATATTTTGCATAAAATAAACAAAATATGTCTCAGATATATATAAAATACATTTAACCTCTGTACAAATATGTCTCGGTATATATATATATTTTTAAAACATTTATAAAAAATTCAAAATATTCCAGTTTTATATATATATTAAAAATTGTATAGCCAAAACTGTACAAATATTCTCCGGTTTTATATATATATAATAATTTAAGTATAAATCTAAAAAAAATGTCTCCGGTATATATATATATAATACATTATTCTGTAAAAATTCTCGATATATATTTATATATAATACATTTATAAAAATCTCAAATATTCTCCGAATATATATATATAAAACATTTTTATAAAATTTTTAAAATATGTCTCAGAATATATATATATATATAATCATTTATACCTCTTTAAAAAAAATTCTCAGTTATATAATATAATACATTTACCTCTGTACAAATACCCTTTTATATTATATATATATAATACATTTATAAAATCTAAACAAATATTATCGTTTTTATATATATATAATACATTTAAAAATAAAACTGTACAAAAAGTTCATATATATATATATATAATACATTTAATAGGTTTAAAAAATTCTCCGAATATATATATATATAACATTTAATTAAAATAAAAGTCTCGTTTTTATATATATATATAATACATTTATAGCCTCTGTACAAAATGTCTCTAATTATATATATATAATACATTGTTGAAAACTGTACAAATATGCTAGTTTTTTATATATATATATAATACATTTATAACCTCAAACAAATATTATGTATATATATATATAATACATTATAAATCTGTACAAAATTCCATTTTATTATATATATATAATACATTTATACTCTGCAAATATTCTCGTATTATATATTATATATATATAATAATTTATATAATACATTTAAAAGTAAAATAAATTTTTATTAACTATAGTTTTTCTTTTTAAAACGATTTGTTTCAGAAAAATTGAATTTTTCTATTATTTTCTTCGCTAAGTGAATTAAAAAACAGTTTTTTTTACACTTTATACCCACTACAAATTTTTGCTCAGGGTTATTTTCCCTTTCTTTTATTCGGAATTGTTCGGGGAAAAATATTAATTTCTTTGATTCGCTGCAAGGAACAATTATTTTACCTTTTAATAAAATTAACTCAATTAAATATAACTTATATATAATTATTTATATTAAATTCAATTGTATAAATAACAAATCATATATTTGTTTTGTCTTTTTTTATTTTTTAATTTCAGTTAACCTTGTTTGCCCCCTTTAAAATTTTTAAAAATATGATAAATTGCTTAACCCAATAAATTTCGGGGTTTATTTTCCCTTTTTAGAATTCCACAAATTTTCCGTTAATTTTTAAACCTGGGTATCCGACAAAATAATCTCAGCCTTTATTTTTTCTTGTAGCAATGTCTTGTCCCGTAAAATATTTTTGTTTAGGGGGGGTTCATAAAAGTAGTAATAATTAAAACATATCTCTAAATAATCTTTAAATAATATCTTATGAAAGCCAAATATTCTCAACCCCAATAACTTTTATTTAAAAAGGAAAATAAATATGTTCATCTATTTAAAAATCAAAAAAATAAACTCATTTTAAAACAACAAAAATTCCACAAAAAAAAAAAACTTTAAAACCTAAACAAATTTACCCATTATTAAAAAAGGGCAAACAAAAACCCCAAAAAAAATTTATTATTCCCCGAGAAAGGACAAATAGGAAAAAATGAAACAAATTGACTGAAATTTTTCCCAAAAAAAAAACTAGGAACCCCAAACAAATTTACATGTAAATTAACAAAAAAAGGGAAACTGGAAAAACCAAAAAAAAATTTTTTGTATTCCAACAAAAAAGGGAAAAAAAACCCTGAAAAAACTTTAAAGTATTCCAAAAAAAAATAAAAACCCTGAAACAAACTTACATTATTAACAAAAAAAAAACCAGAAAACCTAAACAAAGCGTTTTAAAAAAAGGGACAAACCAAAAAACTGAAAAAAAATTATTTGGGTTTTTTTCCCCAAAAAAAAGGACAAATAAACCCCAAACAAATTGTGTTTTCAAAAAAAAAAACTGGAAAACCCCAAATTTGATATGTATTAAAAAGAAAGGAAAATAAAAACCCCGAAACAAATTACCCAAATTATTAAAGAAAAAAAAATGGAAAACCAAACAAATTTATATTTTCCCAAAAAAAAACAAATAGGGAAACCCCGAAAAAAATTGCTTTATTCAACAAAAAAGGACAAACAAAACCCCGAATAAAATAATTATTCAACAAAAAGGACAAATAGGAAAATAAAAAACTTGCTATGTACAAAAAAACAAAAAAAAAAACAAACTTACTGATGTACAAAAGAAAAAAATAAACCCTGAAAAAACTTTGATTATTAAAAAAAAAAATAAACTGGAAAACCCTGAAACAAATTGACGATGTATTAAAAAAGAAAGGACAAACTAGGAAAAATAAAACAAAACTTGAAAATTACCCCGAAAAAAAAAAACTGGAAAACCCGAAAAAAAAAGACGATTATTAAAAAGAAAAGGACAAAAGGAAAATAAAAAACTTATTTTATCCATTAAAAAGAAAAAAATTTAAAAATGAAAAAACTTGATAAAAGACAAAATTCAAACTCAATTCCCTAATTTTGAAATTTTTGTGTCCGAAAAAGTTCAATTTTCAGGAATTATAAATAAGAAATTTTTTAGCCAAATTTAAATTTTAACTCGAGGAAATAAAAATAAGAAATTGTTTGTATCCGAATGTAAATTAACGGTCGGGAATATAATAATATAAAAATTTTTTGATCCGATTGTATAAAATACAAATATATATTTGAGTTTTTGTATCAATGAAAATTCGTGGGTTAATTTAAAAATTGTTTTGTCTGGAAAGTAAATATAACTACAGGGAATATAATTTAAGGAATTGTTTTAGTCCAATGAAAAAATAACTACAGAAAAATAATATTAAAAGAAATTGTTTGTAGTCCGAAGAAAAGTATACTACGAATATAATATTTAAAAAGTTTTAGCCCAAAATTAAAATAAAATTTTAAAAGGAAAAATAATATGAGAAATTTTTTAGTCCAATGTAAAAAGTAAACTTAAAAAGGGGAAAAAAAATTAAAAAATTGTTTGTATCCCCAAAAAGAAATAAAGGGGAAAAAAAATAAAAAATTGTTTGTACGAATAAAATATAAAAGGTACAGGGAATAAAAAATAGAAAATTGTTTGTATCCGAAAAAAGTAAACCCCGGTACGAGGAAAATTAAAAAGAAAAAAGTTTTTTTGCCGAATGTAAAATTTGGCGAGAAAAAAATTTAAAAAAGTTTTGGCTGAATTAAAAAAAAAACCGGGGGGAAAAATATTATGAAAGGAGCTGAAGAAAGAAACTTTTGAGAAAAATAAAAAAGAAATTGTTTTTCAATAAAAGAAAAAAGGGGGGAAAAAAAAATTTATAAGAAATTGTTTTAGCTGAAAAAAAAAACAGGCGGAAAATTAATAATAAGGGAAAGTTTGAGCCGAAAAAGTTTTAAAAAAGGGAATTTAAAATAAAAATTGTTTTTAGCGAAGAAAAAACTGAGAAAAAAAGAAAATTTTTTTATCTAAAAAGAAACTAGAGAAATTAATAAAAATTTTTTGATCCAAGAAGAAAAGGCAAATAAAAATAAGAAATTTTTATCCGAAGAAAGAAAACTAGGAAAATAAAAAAAATTGTTTGACGAAGAAAAAACGGTACGGGGAAATAAAATATAAATTGTTGTAGCGAAAGTAAAAAACAGCGGAAAAAAAATAAAAAATTTTTTGTAGTCAATGTAAGTATAACGGCAGGAATAAAAATATAAAAGGGAAAATTTTTTTTAGTCGAATTAAATATAACGGTAC
>JADZMA010001626.1:0-16544 GCA_020796225.1 Arion vulgaris
TTGGCCTAACGAAACAACACTTGACATAAGACTACACGGACCTCTGTGTGAGCTACAAAAGACAGTGATGTTTATACAAGTGACAACGTTGAATATAAAGACAATATTTCAAGCGAGCGAAAGGAAGTAAGTAAGTAATTGCAGTAGTGGTGGTGGTTAGCATATATGTGCTTTTCAATATAAGTGTTACAGAAAAGTCCTTCTTATATCATGGACAGAGAAGAGAACAAATAGATCTATCCAGAATGAACTCAAGATCAAAGAAAAACTGGCTGATGCTACACATAGGAAATGAGAAAATTGAAGTATTTTGGACATATAAAAAAGACACGAAGGGTTGGAGAAGACCATCATGGAAGGAGACATACCGGCAAAGAGAAGAAGAGGAAGACTACGTAGAAGATGGATTCAGGATGTAACTCATGGTTTGAACATGACGGTTGCAGAGGCGGGGCATCTGGCCTATGAGAGAAATTCCGGAGGACTGTTGGAGGGGCAAAGTTCTGTTCAGGACAAGCTATTTGATATTGATGATACTGGTTGTTGTAGCATTAGTAGCAGCTGTAGTGGAACATTAAACATAGAGGTAGTGGTAATAGCATTAGTTGTTGCAGTCGTGGTAGTAGCAGTAGTAGTAATATAATTAGTTGTAGTAGCATCAGCAGTAGTAGTAGTGGTAGTGGACGTAGTATTAGTAGTTGAAGTGGTCGTAGTGGCAGCATTAAACGTAGAGTTAGTGGTAGTAGCAATAGCAGTAGATGTAGTAGGACTAGTACATGCAGTAGTCTTGGTGGTAGTAGTATTAGGAGCAGCTGTAGTGGAGGATTAAACATAGCTGTTGTGGTAGCAGCTACTTACTATTTACTACCCTAGGAACCTACCTCAGTCGCCTCTTACGACATGGCTTGTAGGTCACAGTGGTATTATTCTTTCCTCCATTTTCAAGCGCCGGCAACTTACGGACGGGTCAGATTACAAGAAAACCTGACCCCTTTACTTGGAGATTTAAATTGCAAGTAGCTCTGAACCCAAGTAAGGGTCACCTGATTAACGATTGACAAAAGGACTAAAAAAAAGGACTCTTTAACGCAAAGTCAGTCAGATGTGATATATTATGCGCCAAGACTACGCCCGAATTCACAGGAGGCGAACGAATAACGCCAAACACCTCCTGTCTAGACCACATAATTTATTATTTGATTACATTGTTTCGTTGCGCTAGATATTGTCAAGGGACATAATTATTGTCAGACTGTGGGTTAGGAACAAAGATATGAACAACAATTGTATATGAATGTCGCAGATATGCTTGGATGCTCAGCAAGTAGTTCATTCTTATTTTTCACATTTGTTGGCCTAAAAGTAAAGAAAGTTCATCATCATCATCAAGTAGCTTGTCCCTTCCAGAACTTTGTCCCCATGACAGCAGTCCTAAAAAACTCTCTGTTCTGTGCAAGTTGACCGGAGTCATTCTCAGATCATCAATGACATCTTGCACCCATCGTCTTCTAGATCTTCCTATCATTCTTCTTCCAAGCATCATTCCTCTCAAAATTATCTTCTTTAGACACTCCATGTCGTTTGATGTGTCCGAAATATTTAAGTTTCCTTGATTTTATGTTCATTAATAGCTAACCCTCTTTAATATCAAATTGTTGCAGAACAGAAGCGTTTTTTTCTTTGTTGCAGAACAGAAGCGGTTTTTTCTTTGTTGCAGAACAGAAGCGTTTTTTCTTTGTTGCAGAACAGAAGCGTTTTTTCTCTGTTGCAGAACAGAAGCGTTTTTTCTCTGTTGCAGAACAGAAGCTTTTTTCTGTTGCAGAACAGAAGCGTTTTTCTCTGTTGCAGAACAGAAGCGGTTTTTTCTGTTGCAGAACAGAAGCGTTTTTCTCTGTTGCAGAACAGAAGCGTTTTTTCTTTGTTGCAGAACAGAAGCGTTTTTTCTCTGTTGCAGAACAGAAGCGTTTTTTCTCTGTTGCAGAACAGAAGCGTTTTTTCTCTGTTGCAGAACAGAAGCGTTTTTTTCTTTGTTGCAGAACAGAAGCGTTTTTTCTTTGTTGCAGAACAGAAGCGTTTTTTCTCTGTTGCAGAACAGAAGCGTTTTTTCTTTGTTGCAGAACAGAAGCGTTTTTTCTCTGTTGCAGAACAGAAGCGTTTTTTCTCTGTTGCAGAACAGAAGCGTTTTTTCTCTGTTGCAGAACAGAAGCGTTTTTTTTTGAATGAGAAAGTTACCATCTGGGAAATGAGATGTTTGAGGAAAGCGGTAAATAAAACAAGAAGAAACCATATAAGAAATGAGATGTTTGAAGAAAGCAGTAAATAAAACAAGAAGAGACCATATAAGAAATGAGATGTTTGAGGAAAGCGGTAAATAAAACAAGAAGAGAACATATAAGAAATGAGATGTTTGAAGAAAGCTGTAAATAAAACAAGAAGAGAACATATAAGAAATGAAGAAGTTAGAAGATCAGTGGAAACAACCTACCTGCTATTAGATTTATTGATAAACGGAGACTCAAATGGTTTAGCCACTTGGTGAGAATGAATCAGGAAACACCAGCTAAGAGCGTACAATCTGAAAATGGAATCATCGAGAGGAAGGAATAAACAAAGAAAAGATGGATTAAAGGGTTACAGACTCTTAAAACTCCACAATAAACAACATATCAAGCGAACGAGTATGCACTATCTTGAAAACCGATCATCAGTTAAACATACGAGCCTAGGCAGCAAAAATAGAAAGAACAAAGAAAAAGAAAGAAAAGTTGGCCTACACATCTGATATTCACAAAGGTTCAGCCTGAGGAAGAAACGTGGTCTCCGATAAACATACGCCGACAGGCTCAGGTAAAATTCTAGGCAATGACACAACTGCTCATTGCGTGATATACTACATTCATTTGTTAAGTATATAGACTAAATAAAAAAGTTACATGACTACCATTATAATAAAGATACACCTGACTACCATTATAAATAAAGTATACACCTGACTACCATTATAAATAAAGTATACACCTGACTACCATTATAAATAAAGTATACACCTGACTACCATTATAAATAAAGTATACACCTGACTACCATTATAAATAAAGTATACACCTGACTACCATTATAAATAAAGTATACACCTGACTACCATTATAAATAAAGTATACACCTGACTACCATTATAAATAAAGTATACACCTGACTACCATTATAAATAAAGTATAACCTGACTACCATTATAAATAAAGTATACACCTGACTACCATTATAAATAAAGTATACACCTGACTACATATAAATAAAGTATACTACTCATTATAAATAAAGTATACACTGACTACCATTATAAATAAAGTATACACCTGACTACCATTATAAATAAAGTATACACCTGACTACCATTATAAATAAAGTATACACCTGACTACCATTATAAATAAAGTATACACCTGACTACCATTATAAATAAAGTATACACCTGACTACCATTATAAATAAAGTATACACCTGACTACCATTATAAATAAAGTATACACCTGACTACCATTATAAATAAAGTATACACCTGACTACCATTATAAATAAAGTATACACCTGACTACCATTATAAATAAAGTATACACCTGACTACCATTATAAATAAAGTATACACCTGACTACCATTATAAATAAAGTATACACCTGACTACCATTATAAATAAAGTATACACCTGACTACCATTATAAATAAAGTATACACCTGACTACCATTATAAATAAAGTATACACCTGACTACCATTATAAATAAAGTATACACCTGACTACCATTATAAATAAAGTATACACCTGACTACCATTATAAATAAAGTATACACCTGACTACCATTATAAATAAAGTATACACCTGACTACCATTATAAATAAAGTATACACCTGACTACCATTATAAATAAAGTATACACCTGACTACCATTATAAATAAAGTATACACCTGACTACCATTATAAATAAAGTATACACCTGACTACCATTATAAATAAAGTATACACCTGACTACCATTATAAATAAAGTATACACCTGACTACCATTATAAATAAAGTATACACCTGACTACCATTATAAATAAAGTATACACCTGACTACCATTATAAATAAAGTATACACCTGACTACCATTATAAATAAAGTATACACCTGACTACCATTATAAATAAAGTATACACCTGACTACCATTATAAATAAAGTATACACCTGACTACCATTATAAATAAAGTATACACCTGACTACCATTATAAATAAAGTATACACCTGACTACCATTATAAATAAAGTATACACCTGACTACCATTATAAATAAAGTATACACCTGACTACCATTATAAATAAAGTATACACCTGACTACCATTATAAATAAAGTATACACCTGACTACCATTATAAATAAAGTATACACCTGACTACCATTATAAATAAAGTATACACCTGACTACCATTATAAATAAAGTATACACCTGACTACCATTATAAATAAAGTATACACCTGACTACCATTATAAATAAAGTATACACCTGACTACCATTATAAATAAAGTATACACCTGACTACCATTATAAATAAAGTATACACCTAACTACCATTATAAATAAAGTATACACCTGACTACCATTATAAATAAAGTATACACCTGACTACCATTATAAATAAAGTATACACCTGACTACCAATATAAATAAAGTATACACCTGACTACCATTATAAATAAAGTATACACCTGACTACCATTATAAATAAAGTATACACCTGACTTACCATTATAAATAAAGTATACACCTGACTACCATTATAAATAAAGTATACACCTGACTACCATTATAAATAAAGTATACACCTGACTACCATTATAAATAAAGTATACACCTGACTACCATTATAAATAAAGTATACACCTGACTACCATTATAAATAAAGTATACACCTGACTACCATTATAAATAAAGTATACACCTGACTACCATTATAAATAAAGTATACACCTGACTACCATTATAAATAAAGTATACACCTGACTACCATTATAAATAAAGTATACACCTGACTACCATTATAAATAAAGTATACACCTGACTACCATTATAAATAAAGTATACACCTGACTACCATTATAAATAAAGTATACACCTGACTACCATTATAAATAAAGTATACACCTGACTACCATTATAAATAAAGTATACACCTGACTACCATTATAAATAAAGTATACACCTGACTACCTATTATAAAATAAAGTATACACCTGACTACCATTATAAATAAAGTATACACCTGACTACCATTATAAATAAAGTATACACCTGACTACCATTATAAATAAAGTATACACCTGACTACCATTATAAATAAAGTATACACCTGACTACCATTATAAATAAAGTATACACCTGACTACCATTATAAATAAAGTATACACCTGACTACCATTATAAATAAAGTATACACCTGACACATTATAAATAAAGTATACACCTGACTACCATTATAAATAAAGTATACACCTGACTACCATTATAAATAAAGTATACACCTGACTACCATTATAAATAAAGTATACACCTGACTACCATTATAAATAAAGTATACACCTGACTACCATTATAAATAAAGTATACACCTGACTACCATTATAAATAAAGTATACACCTGACTACCATTATAAATAAAGTATACACCTGACTACCATTATAAATAAAGTATACACCTGACTACCATTATAAATAAAGTATACACCTGACTACCATTATAAATAAAGTATACACCTGACTACCATTATAAATAAAGTATACACCTGACTACCATTATAAATAAAGTATACACCTGACTACCATTATAAATAAAGTATACACCTGACTACCATTATAAATAAAGTATACACCTGACTACCATTATAAATAAAGTATACACCTGACTACCATTATAAATAAAGTATACACCTGACTACCATTATAAATAAAGTATACACCTGACTACCATTATAAATAAAGTATACACCTGACTACCATTATAAATAAAGTATACACCTGACTACCATTATAAATAAAGTATACACCTGACTACCATTATAAATAAAGTATACACCTGACTACCATTATAAATAAAGTATACACCTGACTACCATTATAAATAAAGTATACACCTGACTACCATTATAAATAAAGTATACACCTGACTACCATTATAAATAAAGTATACACCTGACTACCATTATAAATAAAGTATACACCTGACTACCATTATAAATAAAGTATACACCTGACTACCATTATAAATAAAGTATACACCTGACTACCATTATAAATAAAGTATACACCTGACTACCATTATAAATAAAGTATACACCTGACTACCATTATAAATAAAGTATACACCTGACTACCATTATAAATAAAGTATACACCTGACTACCATTATAAATAAAGTATACACCTAACTACCATTATAAATAAAGTATACACCTGACTACCATTATAAATAAAGTATACACCTGACTACCATTATAAATAAAGTATACACCTGACTACCATTAAAAATAAAAAAAGCGTACACCTGACTACCATACAAAAATAAAGTATATACCTGACTACCCACAAAAAAAAACCAATAAAGAATACGCCTGACCACCATGAAACAATAAGGAATCCATCATGAAATTAATTACAACCTGATCATGTACAAATCGATATATGTAGCAATATGACTCAGAAACATGGACCGCCTACTCAAGACACGAGAGGAGACTTAACATCTTTCACCTTCGATGTCTCCGCAAGATTATGAACATCAGGTGGTACGACAAGAAAACCAACTCAGAAGTACTGCAACGTGCAAATCTGCCTTCCATCATGGTCATGCTCAGCAGTAGACGACTAAGATGGTTGGAGCATTGAGAAGATTGAAAACTTGTCGCATATCAAAACAAATGTTATTCTGTGAGTTTTCGGAGAGGTAGAGGCACCAGGGCAGACCACTGCTCAGATATAAAGATGTCTATATGTACAATTTTTCTATAAGTTCCATCACATTGGACAAACTGGTTGCTGACAGATTTGTGTGGGAAACGGTATTGAGCAAGGGCGCAAAATATTTTGAGAAGAGACTTATGTATGAGCTGAAAGACAAGAGAGAAAGATGACAAACTCAGAAGTTGTCACAGTAAAGCACTTGCCAATTGACAGTCTCCTCTCTTTAGCCTGTTACGCCCTGGCGTTTAGGGCAGCAACAAACGTACACCATTCTTCCCTGTTCATGGCCTTCCTCTGTATTGTGTTCCAACTATGATTCATTTCCTTCAGCTCTTGCTCTATCGTTCTCCTCCAAGTCGTCTTGGGTCTTCCACGCTTTCGCCTACCCCTGGAGTCCATCTCAGTGCAGTTTTCGTGTCGGAGCCAGTCTCCATGCGCATCACATGTCCAATCCATCTCCAGCGTCGTCTTCGGATGATAGTGCCCATATTCTCTTGTTGGCATCGTGCAAGCAATTCTTGATTCGAGATAGTAGTCGGCCAGTACACGCGTAAGATTTTTCGCAGACAAGTTGTATGAAAGGCGGAGAGTCTGGACATATCCTGTTCTGTCATTCTCCAGCATTCCGATCCGTACAGCAAAGTTGACAGCAAACAGCTGTTATAGATACTAGTCTTGGTTCTGATGCTGTATTGGGCAGATTTCCAGGCGGTCTGAAGGGTCATGAATGCACTTCGTGCTTTACTCAGTCTGTTTTTAATGTCAGATCCAGCGCCTCCTTCATTGCTAATAACACTTCCAAGGTATGTGAATGCGGTTGTATCTCGGAGGTTTTACCTTCTAGTTTGACTGGTGCTGGGGTTGCTATGTTCAAGTCATTACTTCAGTTTTCTTCTGATTTATTTTCAGCCCAACCATCTCACTATATTGGTTAAGGCGGCAGGTCTTTTCCTGGATATCTCTATGTGTATGAGATAGGAGTGCGATGTCATCTGCAAAATCTAGGTCTTCCAGCGTGGATGTGAGCGTCCATCTAATACCTCTTGCCTTATCTTCCGTTGTTTTACGCATCACCCAATCTATGACAGTGTTGAATAATAGGGCTGACATAACACATCCTTGTCGCACGCCTGTTTTTACTTCAAACTTTAGTTCTGACTTATGTATGAGCTGAAAGACAAGAGAGAAAGATGACAAACTCAGAAGTTGTCACAGTAAAGCACTTGCCAATTGACAGTCTGTAAAGACCAAAAAGGCCATACATACATGTAGCAATGGAGGACAATCAAATCGTAAACAAAAGGCAAGTAGTGACACTTGGTTCTCTACATATGAATCTGTTGTACAGATGCATCTATTGTACATATGAATCTGTTGTACATATGAATCTGTTGTACATATGAATCTGTTGCACAGATGAATCTATTGTACATATGAATCTATTGCACATATGAATCTGTTGTGCATATGAATATGTTGTACATATGAATCTGTTGTACATATGAATCTATTGTACATATGAATCTGTTGTACATAGGAATCTATTGTACATATGAATCTGTTGCACAGATGAATCTATTGTACATATGAATCTATTGCACATATGAATCTGTTGTGCATATGAATCTGTTGTGCATATTAATCTGTTGTACATATGAATCTATTGTACATATGAATCTGTTGTACATAGGAATCTATTGTACATATGAATCTGTTGTGCATATAAATCTGTTGTACATATGAATCTGTTGTACATATGAATCTATTGTACATATGAATCTGTTGTACATAGGAATCTATTGTACATATGAATCTGTTGTGCATATGAATCTATTGTACGTATTAATCTATTGTACGTATTAATCTGTTGTACAGATGAATATGTTGTACATATGAATCTGTTGTACAGATGAATATGTTGTACATATGAATCTATTGTACGTATTAATCTGTTGTACAGATGAATATATTGTACATATGAATCTATTGTACGTATTAATCTGTTGTACAGATGAATATCTTGTACATATGAATCTATTGTACATATGAATCTGTTGTACATATGAATCTATTGTACAGATGAATCTATTGTACAGATGAATCTCTTGTACATATGAACAGAAACAAATGTGGCCCATCTAATGAATAAGAAGAACACAACAAAACTGTTGTTACTTCACGTGTTACCGTTTGTTTATGTTGTGTGCCGGGTAAGAAGTGGATTTCTTCACTTTTGTTGTATCCATTTCTTGATAAAGACCTTTTAGTCGAAACGTTGCTGTGTATTGTTATTGTTTTTGTGTTTTGTAAAACTACACTACGTTGTTTTTACGTGTTTCTCCATAGCTACATAGCTTTACTGCAGTCTTCCCTTATATCAATAATACCATAGCTACATAGCTTTACTGCAGTCTTCCCTTATATCAATAATACCATAGCTACATATCTTTACTGCAGTCTTCCCTTATATCAATAATACCATAGCTACATAGCTTTACTGCAGTCTTCCCTTATATCAATAATACCATAGCTACATAGCTTTACTGCAGTCTTCCCTTATATCAATAATACCATAGCTACATAGCTTTACTGCAGTCTTCCCTTATATCAATAATACCATAGCTACATAGCTTTACTGCAGTCTTCCCCTTTTATCAATAATACCATAGCTACATAGCTTTACTGCAGTCTTCCCTTATATCAATAATACCATAGCTACATAGCTTTACTGCAGTCTTCCCTTATATCAATAATACCATAGCTACATAGCTTTACTGCAGTCTTCCCTTATATCAATAATACCATAGCTACATAGCTTTACTGCAGTCTTCCCTTATATCAATAATACCATAGCTACATAGCTTTACTGCAGTCTTCCCTTATATCAATAATACCATAGCTACATAGCTTTACTGCAGTCTTCCCTTATATCAATAATACCATAGCTACATAGCTTTACTGCAGTCTTCCCTTATATCAATAATACCATAGCTACATAGCTTTACTGCAGTCTTCTCTTATATCAATAATACCATTTTTACAGTGGTGTAGGACAGTGGAGGGGATGGGGGGCTGTGGAATTTAATGTCCGCAGTGCTAGTGTAGTCGTCGAGAAATTGTTCAGGTTATGATTTTTTTCTTTATGCCCACGACAGAAATACAACTTTTTTGTCTTCCAGTGATTGAACCCGGGTGGGCGCGCTCTTATCCATTCGGTCAGACGATCACAACAATTTAATGAGAATGGAAAACAACTAACCACCAATAGCAGCATACAATAAAAAGAGATTAGGTACTCTCGAGCCAAGGGAAGACGAAGAAAAAGGGATAGACAATATCAAGACCACACTAAATAAACACGGATATAACACAACAAGGACGACTCATCTGACCCTGGAACGCAAATTAAATCTTCCACCCTTACGCTTAACGACAAGAGTGGACAACCAATTCTATCATCTACCTAGGGACAACCAATTTCATCATCTACCTGCAGAAAGACAATAGACACTACAATACAACCAAAAAATGTACTTAAATTCAAAAGAAAAACCTCAATCTGACAGAATCTGAGAAAATAAAAGGTAAAAATCTATATATAGGAACATAGGATTTTAGAAAATCATATTAAGAAGAAAAAAACGAGACAATTTGATTTTGTTCTGTCTCTAATCTTGTTTTGTCTCACAGCTTCAAGATAAGCAGAGATTTATTGAACAAGTTATTGTGTGCACTTGAGGCAGCGCACTGTCTGTTGGTAATCTGCTTATGTGGCCGAATCATTTCATTTGTTGTTTCTTGATGAAGTTCAGTATTGATGTTGTAACTATTTCTTTTCTAATGTCTTCATTCTTATCGCTATTTTCTTGTTACTTCCATCATTCTGCGCAGACAATTCCTATATGTCGTGACTAGTTTTCTTATATCGTTTGAAGTCAGTGTCCAGGTTTGGCATTGACAGCATCGAAAAAGGGTGGAGACTGCAGTAAAACTTGGAAAAATAGCTAAACACATAAAAAGAAAGTACTATAGTTTTACAAAATACAGAAACAGTGACGATAAACAGCAACGTTTCGACCAAAAGGCCTTTATCAAGCAAACAATACAACAAGAATGACGAATTTCGAGGAACACTACAAATGGACAATTACATGTGGAAACATAAACCTATCTAATGAAAATCTGGGAATAAAAACGAACAACGAAATGAAACAACACAAAACCGGAAGTGGAAAAGAAGAGAAACAATAAACAATATAATGGATAAATGACACATATATGGAGCAAACACACATATAGATAACAAGGCACGAGATAAGACAGTACTAAGAAGCATAGGAATGTAATGCGTTGAGTCCAAGAGGTCGCAAAGTGCCATAGAATGAAATAAAACGGTTCTCCATGGCGAATCGACTGCGATCATCGGAGGAACATGATCGGATGGCTGTGACCTGGACATTGTCAGCTCCTGAATGGCCAGTATCATTGAAATGAGTGGCCACAGGAGTCACAGAGCATTGGCGAATATCGCGTAAGTGTTGGGCGAATCGGTCACAGAGCCTCTTACCGGTTTCGCCAATATAGGACTTGTTACATCGTTTGCAGGTGATGGCATAGATGATATTACGGGACTCACACGTGAAGCTGTCTTGAATTACATACGTAGCTTTTGGAAAAAAGACAGTGCGGGTCTGTATTACATATGCACATGTATTACAGCGCCGACGGCCACACTGGATGGTGCCAAAGTGACTCTGGATATTAGGCTTGAGGCGACTGTGTACCAACAAATCCTTGAGGCTTCTGTCCCGTCTGTAGGCCACCAAAGGATAGTGTTGGAAGACTGAACGTGTCTCAGGATCAGACTGAAGAATAGGGAGATGACGGAATAGGACAATAGGCATTGATAGCATAATGTTGTGAGAACGATTGGGCTGCACAAAGAACTTTTAGTGTTCATGGTGACATGTTTGTTTATGACTATTGGTGCCACTTATCCTTTCATTTGATTTACTTTATTGAATGTATTCTGGATTTAGTTAGTTATTCTTTCTTTTCTTTCTTTTTGTCCTTCTCTGCTTTTTTACCGTTAGACGTAGCAGGTTTAACTGATGATCGGTTTCCGAGATAATGCACGCTCGGTCGCTTGATATGCTGTGATATTGTGGAGTTTTAAGATGTCTGTAACTCCATCAACCTATCTTTTTCTTGGTCTACCCTTCCTCTTGATGATTCCATTTTCAGGTTGTACTCTCTTGCAACTGGTGTATTCGGGTTCATTCCCACCAAGTGGCAAACCATTTGAGTCTCTGTTTTTCAATGAATGTAATAGGTGTTGATCTGACAGTTCTTCTAATTTCCTCATTTCTTATATGGTCTCTTCTTGTTTTATTTACTGCTTTCCTCAAGCATCTCATTTCGCATGTGATAATTTTCCTTTCTTGTTCTTTTGTCAGTACCCATGTTTAGTACTGGTAGCACAATGTTGGTATTAAGATTACATTTATATTCTGACTTGTGATCTCTACTGGAATAGCTGGGTGTATCAAGATTCGGATAAATTGGTATGTGATGTTGTTGGCTTGCTGGATTCTAGTTCACATCTCTCTGTCCAGCCTACTTTATTCTTTCATGTATTGAAAGAAAATGCTATTTAACTTGTTTTTATTTGATTGATGTTTGTTTGGTGAATATATTGGTATGTCCTTACTTCGGTTTTGTCTTTGTTGATTTCACGTTGTGGTCATCAGAGAGTGCGCATCAAACAGCAATCTTACTCCGATATAGTCGATACAAAGCAAAAGATCATCCACGTCAAAGGTGGACCTCAGAGATAACAGGGGTAACGAAAAACACTATTTATGAAGCGCACACAAAAACTCGTTCTAGATCTCCTTCTTATCCTGACGCTGTGAGGCATGACTGGAGAAAAGAAGAAGAATAATGAGGTAATTTTGCATAGATTAATTAAGTAATCATTAATTCCATAGTCTGACATTATTTTGCATAGATTAATTAAGTAATCATTAACTACATAGTCTGACATTATTTTCCACAACGTTTTTTTCTAACTACGCGGTGGAACGTTCTTTCCTGATCCACAATAGCAGTGTGTAGGTGTTTATCGGATTCAACAGTCCTCTCTCCTAATTGCCTGTCGGACAATTTGATTATATAAGCTAAACAAATATGAATATTGATATAATGTGAGTTGCACAAGCGAGATGGAAAGACACAGCCTAGTGTACATCAAATGAGAAAACATATTCTCTATTGAGGAGGAAAACAACAGCAAAGACGAGCAGACCTGTTTGCTGTTTTCTTTGAGGAGGAAAACAACAGCAAAGACGAGTAGGCCTGTTTGCTGTTTTCTTTGCGTTCTGGCGGTGATAGGTTCGAATCTGCACAGCGTTTTTTAGTTCAAGTGCCATGCCTGCCGGCGTAGGCGATCATGTCTCCCACAACTCTCTTTGCTTGGTGCATGTAATCAGTTCTAACGTCGATCTTTTGTCGAACCATGATGTCAGGCCATCCAGCATCTTCTCCCTCTGTCTTCCACGATCTCTCCTTCCTGAATTTTACCTGTAGTCACCAAATGTTCTAAACCTTCTCTTCGCATTATATTCCCGAAGAACCTTTATTGTCTGATTCGTATTCTTTTGATAAGGTTTCTTTGTGTGCAGGCCTGATTTAAAACCTCCTCATTTGTTTTCTTCTCTGTCCATGGAATTTTCAGCATTCTTCTGTAACACCAAATCTCTGTTGCTTCCAATGATCGTATTGATTGTTTGTTCATTGTCCGCATTTTTAGTTCATGGGTGCATTTTTGCCCATCTTTACGACTGTTGCTGGAGTTACGGAGCTCGTATATTGTTCAACCCTCTTTGCAGATGCCATGCTATTTCTGCAATCAAGGACAGAGGCATCTGGACAAGATCCTGGCGCAATAAAGTCAATCCTTCGCCTTTAGTAGTAGAGGTTCTATATATCATTTTAGCCCGTCTGCCCAGCGTGTTCGTAGCGCGTTGGACTACGGGTGACTATCCCTCTGTGTGTGCGGGTTCAATTCCGCGGGATGGCAGAAAAAGCCACAGATTCCCCAGATTTACGGTGTTCGTGGCACCGAACCGAAGGGTTACGATGTCCATGGCACCGAGCCGAAGAGCTGAAAAGCTCAAGTGCTTCTGGATCGAAAAAATAAAATAAATCATTTTAACACTTTTTATCATCATTTTCGTCATCCTAATCATTATCATCAGCATCATCATCGTCGCCATCATCCTTATCATCATCATCAGCATCATCATACACATCATCATCATCATCATACACATCATCATCATAATCATCGCCAACGTCATCATCATCATCATTATTATCATCGTCATCAGCATCTTCATTATCAGCATCACCATCATCGCCATCATCATTGTCATCGCCATCATTATCATCATCATCATCGTCGTCACCATCATCATCATCATCATCATCATCTTCACCCTCATCATCATCTTCGTCTTCATCATCATTATCATCATCATCATCATCACCATCACCTTCCTCGAGGACGTAAAGAACAAAGACAAAAAATGTCCACTGAACTAGAATTCGATATCTCTGTAACCTCTACTTAATTTCTTATTATTGATTGTCCATGTTGGACATCCTGTTCCCATCATCTAGCCTGTTCCCATCATCTAGCTAGAGCAGATATCACGATATACAATACTTGCGCAACTCCAATAATGAGATTTATTAGCCCACAGCTCATAGCAAAATGTCGGTAGTCTGCCTGTCTTGTCTCGTGAAATTGACCAATATGAAATGTCACGTCTCCGTCCATAGCGCGTCCATTTCCTCATTGATAACTTCGCCAGTGTTAATGTTTTCCCCGGGGTGTATAGTTTTGATTTCCGCAGATACTGTGTTTTAGAAGTTCGTTGGAGAATGTAATGATGATAGATCTGGGTTGGCTCAGATAGTTTTATTCTGTCTGGTATGTTCCTCGGGGAGATAGAATTGGAGAAAACGAGAACGGAAGAGAAAGATACACTCGGTAATAGAACAAGACTTGAGAAACAGCGACTAGATTATTTTTCTTCTTCGAACGTTCCATATTGACGGCTTGTTAAACCACTCTTTGTGATTTCTATGTGATCTGAGCCTTCTTCGAACGTTCCATATTGACGGCTTGTTAAACCACTCTTTGTGATTTGTATATGATCTGAACCTAAGAGCGATTGTACGTTGTGCCAGTTATGCTCCAACAAGTAGGCCAGCACATCCAATTTTTGCGACGATTTTTATTTACTAGGGTAGCTTCTCTAAGTCCCTATTTCAATCGCCTCTTACGACATGCCTTGTAGGTCGCAGTGTTATAATTCTTAGCTCACATTGCGGGCCCCGGCATGGCGACAAAAGAGGAAGAAGAAGAAAGTGGAATACTGGAAGTGTGTTCGGAATTTGAGAAAAGAGATTCCATCGGAAAATAAATGACAGCAAACGGGAACAGAAACAAGAAATAAACACATTAAGGAAACATAACCTGGGAAACAGAGATAGCAACCAGTTGATTGACACTTCTTGCGAGAGTTCTTTCTTTCTTTTTACTATTCTTTAATCCTGTTTTGCCTCAAGCGTCAGGATAAGAAGAGATTTATAGAACGGGCTTTCGTGTGCGCTTCAAAAACAGTGTCTTTCGTCGCCTCTGTTCTCTCTCAGGACCATATTTTACGAGGCCGGGCTTTTGCTTTGTACCACTGTATCGGAGTAACATTGCTCTTTGAAGTGCACTGTCTGTTGGTAATCTGCTTATGTGGCCAAACCATTTAATTTGTTGTTTCTTGATGAAGTCTAGTACTGATGTTGTACCCACTTTTTCCTGATGTCTTCATTTCTCAACCGGTCTCTTCTTGTTAACCCCATTTTTCTGCATAGACACCTCATCTCTGTCATGACTAGTTTTCTTCTATCGCGTGATGTCAGCGTCCAGGTTTGGCACTGATAGTATTATGTGGGAAGAAAGATCGTGTTAAATATTTCTCTTTTTGTTTTAATGGTGCCATGTTTGCATTCTAAAATTTGCACCATTTGTCCTATTATTTGATTAGAAAGTACAACATGGAAATTGAAGAAATGGAAGGAAAGGACATACTCAACTGTAAATAAAATTTGAGAAACGGAGACAAGGTCTGGGAATATATTTCCTGTGAAAAGAAACGTTAGATACGGAAAAGGAAACTGGAAAGATACACTCCTCTCTTCTTCTTCTTCTTCTTCTTCTCTTCCTCTATTATCTTTCAGTAAGGTTTGAGGACTGCAAGAATGTCAGCATTTACTATGTGCCTTCGCCCGAGTGTTTTCCGGGGCTCAAATTATGGGTGAAAAGAATATAACCATTGGTATCTGCCACGCATGTCGTAAGAAGCAGCTAAGGAGGTAGGACGCGGGGCTAGGTACCCCGCCCCAGTACAAAACATTAGATATTTACAAAAACCACAATCAAGGTGACACAGATGAAGATGTTAGGATTAGAATACAAAAGGCAA
>JADZMA010001627.1:0-16543 GCA_020796225.1 Arion vulgaris
TCCCTTGCTGGCCGGCGTGCAAGATCTGCTGACTAGCGCTGTCCGCGTGCAAAAATTGTGCAGAAACATTGGCAATTAAATTGAGGAGTTCTTCATCACCCAGCCTATAGTCGATTTGTCCGTGTGATTTCCATTTGTTGACCTTGAAAAAGCACTAAAGGGACAGCGATTCAACAGCGACGCGAGCGTGAAGCAGCGGTGACCACATGGTTCGGTGAGCGGCCCGCACCTCTTCGGGACGATTCGACGTCTACCTACACGGTGGGATGCTTGCCTAAATCATGCGGGATTTTCTGATGACAGGTGCATTCTTATTCAAGTGGTTGCTTTATTTAATTCCGTTAAACTGTTAATTTCGTTGATACTTTTAAATAAATCCAAGTCCCGTTTTCATTTGAACAGCCTCGTATCTTCTATTCTGTGAAGTATTTTGTGAGTAGTCCTTCTTACCTCCTTCTTTGAGTATGAAGTCACTTTTTCTGATGAATAAAACTGCTTCTTTTCAATTATCTTATTTCTAGATTTTTGAATTTTTTTTTTTTCATTTGATGGAATGGCAAACCCATAGACTTTTCTACCTGTGTCAGTACTTTTGTGGCTTTGAATTCTCTCAGTGCTTGTATCCCTTCAATTCTCTTTATCTCTACTATACATGTAGATGTTGCTTTCATTGCTCCTGTGATGACCCAAAGTCCTTGATTTTGCATCTTATACAATTAACATAATGTGGTATTTGGTGCTGGGCATCGTTCAGCTGACTCATACTCCAAGCGTGGTCCTATGTCCTGTTGATGAGCATTTCTAAGTATTTTGTGACTGGTTCCCCATATGGTTTCACTTAGTTTTTTTTTCAGGATGGCTAATTTCCTTGCTGCTGGTTAATGTGCTGACAGTCTCTAACATGTCAGTCTATCATAAATTGTAACAACAAGACATGTAGATTGTTTTATTGTAGTAGTTTTCAATTTATCTTGGTGACATGAGCTTTGTTTTTTTTTTGTTTAGGAGATAGCTTAGTGCTGCACTTATGTGTGTTAATGCTGACCCAACATCTGTTTGCCCATGAGGTTAAGGCATCTATAGCTCTTTATATTCATTTTGGTTGCCACTGCTGCATACTCATTTGTGAACTATATTACCAGATCATTAGCGCACATTGCAACTTTTACTCTATATTATAGTTTAGTAATCAGCTCACTGATGTAGACCAAAATAATGATTGCTTTGTGAGTAAATAAACACACTCTGTACTATTGTAACCTAACCTCAGGTAAAATAGACCGTGAGTTATCACTTTCTCTAAATAAAATTGCACGATTTTATTAACTCGTTTAATTGATTTCATAAAAGAAAATATAAATGGCTACTTTTTTAAGGTTTATTCTTATATAAAGGACCAGCTTGAACATTAAAAATTGTTGTTTTCAAACTAAAACAGCAACAAGTGTGATCTGTATATAACAAACTATTTCTTCAATAATATGTACACGCTAAAAGGAAGTACAACATAACTCAATCTTTTACTTCTGATTTTAACTAAAGCAATATACTTCATTAGTGTTGAATTAAAAAAGAATAATGTTTACAGTATGTGCTAATAATAAATACCGTTATCCATATTTTAACTGATATATACTGTAAAATAAAAAGGCTGTTGAATTTATTATTACCTAGAGCAATGTAGGCTTCTTCTGTGTCCCAAGGAGTTGCTTTTTTAATTGATTCTGTAATGTCTTCATTGAACAACTAAAGAAATAAGGAAATAGTATGAACTGTTAACAACTGTGACAGACTTGTGTGCCAATATATTATCAAATAACATCTAATAAACTTCTAAGCAAAATTTTTTAAATAACAATCATTTAAGAATTCTTGTGTTGTCCTGACAACAAAAATCAGACTATTCTATGTATACATAGTAACAAATTTAATAAATACAAAAGTAAATGTGAAAAATAGCTGAAAGTTGGCCTTAAACTGCCAGAAAATTAGGTATCAGCTCAGTTACATTTTATTGTGAAAACTAAATATCAGTCCAGATAGAATGTGATATTAGATTAGATTTCATTTTATATCCGTTTATATTAAATTTCATATCAGCTTAGAATGAACGAGATGAGAGAGAGAGAGAGAGAGAGAGAGAGAGAGAGAAAAGGGGACATAAGACAGTTAGATACCAGCATAGATACAATTAATTTTCAGTTTAGCAATTAGATATACAGTTTAGAAATACAATTACTTATCAGTTTAACAATTAGATATCAGTTTAGATACAAAACTAAATATCAGCTTAGCAACTGGATATCAGCTTAGATACACAAAATAGTTTCAGTTTCAGTTTGGAATATCTTCATTGCACTTCGGACATGTCCATAGGTGCTCCGATCTCCTTCACAATATCTACAACAGCGTCCAGCGACTGACCGCACCAGTTCAATTTTGATTGATGAGCCTACTCACGTACCTGTTATGCTGTTCTTTTCTTGCTACTCCAATCTTCAAACCCAGCTCCTGCAATCTAGTAGTTGACATGGATTGGTTTAAATGAAAATCTTCTTTGCGGCCACACTCTATGAGGGCATTCAAAATATCAGCTCTATCCATTGACTGACCCCCGATATGGTGGCAGAGCCAGCCAGCCTGTCTGCTCTCTCATTTCCAACGACACCCATGTGCCCCGGAGCGAAGATAAGTGTGATTCTGCAAATTGTTGGCGCTTGTAGTGATTCAGTCCATTGCCTGTACACCAAACCAGCCTCTACCTTGCGGATCATACTCAAGGAATCACTCAGAATGCACGCATGTGTAGTTTTGTGACTCCAGCTAACGTAAAGCTAAACACAAAATAGTTATCAGCGTAAGTAAAGGAACCCTTTCATACCTCGTGGTATATAGGGCAATACAGTGTTAGGCCTGTATTTTCATTGACTATTGGACACGATGGGTGCTGTGGTCAGCATCACGCAGGCGCCTTTACTTTCCCAGAGCATGTCTGGTACCCAGTTAGGTTGGGTGACCTGAGCTGTCGCGGTTGGGAAAAATTCCATGCGCACTCGAAGGTTGAACCCAGACCACCAGCCATGGAAGCGAGTTCACTAACAACTATGCTACCGCTCTCTAGATATAAGCGTAGATACACAATTATATATCAGCTTCTTCGTGTAAAATGTCATTTGTAGAATGTTGCACACATCAAAGCAGGCCTAAAAGATCAATCTCTAGCCAGTTCTACTACCTCATCCATTGTCACGTTCAAGGTTTCTTTAATGTCTTGATGCCACCATTGCCTTAATCATCCCTTGCCTCATTTTTCAAGACTGTGCCATTCATTACTGCTCTCTCTAAACTATTGTGATGTTTAATGCGACCAACAATTTTAAGTTTTTGAGATATGATATTGTATATCAGCTAATATTTCTCAATATTCAGGTTTTGTAGAATGTATATATTTCTCCTCTTTTTTATCAGTGTTGTTTTTTTCAGCTATATAGTTTAAAACATTATTTTTCTTCAACTCTTGTGTTATTGTCCATGATTCATCTCTCTATGTTGCAACATGAAATATTTATGTCCTCTGAAGTTTTGTTTTCTTTCTTGCGTTAAGCCACAGGTTCTTCATACTAATTACCCTCCAAGTTACAATGAAATAACCCCTTTTGATTTCTTCTGTACAGTCTCCATGTTGTTAATTACAATATATCAGCTTGAGCACACAATTAGATACCAAGCTTAGATAAACAATCACATATAATATGAATCTGTGGAATACAATTTACTGACATACACTAGATTCAGAGTGTATTAGTTCTATCTGTTCCAAGACAAATTTGTTTCAAGTTAGAACAATAACTTCTGAGTCAAACTACTATTGAAAAGAGCATACCTTTTTGTGTGATTCAACTGTGGCGCTAACTTGTGCAGGACTTCCCTTAACAAACAATTCTTTCAGAAAACCTGCTGATGGTTTCTGAAAAAAAAGTGTTGCAACATGAAAAAAAAAATACTCACCAATATGAATAAACATACGTGAGGGTTTGTTAATTTATGAAATTGTTAAACTAAATATATTTGATTGTTTGATTGATAGGATACTCATCATTGCACCTCGGTCAGTAACCATGTGTGCTCCAATCTCTTTCTTACAGGAACACAGAAGATTTCAGCTGCAGTGCACAAACTCTGTAGCACGGCGAGAGTCTTCGATGTAATTTTGAAGATGGTGAAGATATTTTGTAGGAATTTTATTTTTAATCTTTTTCTAATGAATTTTGATTTTGAACTGCCAAGGGCTCTTTTACGTGCTCAAATTGAACATGAGATATTAGTTTGATTGTCTGTCTCCGATAGGACTTGGAACTCGATCTCACCTACATTGCAATCAGGGATCTCTGGAAAAATATCTTGATGGCTCCATGAGGAATGAACCGGTTATCTTTAGGAGGCGAGCCTTAACACGCTACGCTACAGAAATACCTTTAACTAAATATAATTATTTTCATCAACTAAAACCAAAAAGAGCTGTCTTATTCCACAAAGTCCTAGTTTTGGTGCTCCATGAGTATTTATCTATGCTAATATATATATATATATATATATATATATATATATTATATATATATATATATATATATATATATATATATATATATATATATATATATATATATATATATATATATCATATATATATATATATATCATATATATATATATATATATATATATATATATATATATATATATATATATATATATATCATATATATAAATTGAATTATGAGCCATTTGTAATCAAACAAGCAGTAGAAAAGAAGTGTGACTCCATGATGCAATCCTACCTCAAGATACTTTCTCATCATTTAGATGTGAGAATTGTGACAGAACTGTCACTCCCTTATCAGGCTTTTACAGTCACTAACAAAACTGGAAGTATCTATCTTATGTACAGGTCTATCATCCTTGGAACTTAAAAGCCTACTACTACTCATATATACATTTATATATATTATGCCCCTTCACAAGTAATTGATTTCTTTTTCTTCTTCTTTCTTCCCTCTTTACTTCTTTATAGGTGTTAGGACATAGTGATCTTGTGTGTGCTTGTTTTAAGGCACTTTGTAAGCTGATATTTATTCTCACAAGGCTTTTCTTGATGCTGTCATTCCATCTTTTCGTGGTCTTCCTCTTGCCTTATACTCATTATACTGCTTCTGTGTGGCTCTCTGTGGTAGGCGACACTGGGGCATTCTTGTCAGGCGTCCAAACCATTTAGTCTGTTGTTTTTGTATGGATTGGATCAGTATAATAACAAGCACATAAAACTACAAAAAATATTTGTAATAATTCTTACTTCATGGAGGATCTGAGCATCTTCATCTGCTTTTTTCTGGTCTACTTTAGTGCTCTTGTCCCTGTTACCACTAGTAAGATGAAGAAGTAGTTCACCAAAGTCTCCAGATGTGCCCGCCTTCAGGTCTAACTCCAAGCTATTTTTGTACTCTGTGGGAATGGAAATTTCAAGAAAGAACTTGAGGATCTCTTTACAAGAACTGTCATACAATAGTCAATTTGGCTGTCTGTCAATAACAAAGTTTACAACAATGAATTCCATTACACTCATTTTTTAAAATCTATTCATTTTAAAATTTTTATCTTAGCTATGGTTGCAGTTTTTACAGCATAATGAGACCAACTACTGCAAGTGGTTACGAGGCCAATTTGGGGTGTAAAGAATAGAACCACTGTTACCTGCCACATGTCGTAAGAGGCGACTAAGGAGGTTTGGCTGAAATAGGATGCATGTGTCCTAAATGTGTGAAGTCTATCGTTTGGGTACTAAACCAATTTAAACCGTATCCCCGTTCTTGGAGATCAAACATTGTAAAAATTTAAATTTTAATTTTCTTTGGGTTAAAAGGGAAAAAAAGCCCCTATTTTTAAAATAATTTCATTTGTGTTTTCAACACTATTGTGAAAATTTTACAAAAGTAAAAATTTCCCTATGTTCCCTTTCTCTATGCTTTTTTGATCTCAGCCAACTCAGCTGTATTTTTGGGGAATATTATCCCCCAAAGATGTTTTGTCTGTTCCAAAACCTTTCAAGGCTTTTTAAGAGAGTAGGCATCATACTCTACTGGGGCATCATCAATGCAATTATAGTTTCTCTGAAGTCCCCAAAAGTTTCGGGTTGAGGTCGTTGCCAGGTCTGATGGGTTAGAGCAGAAAACATGACTTTCCCAGAAAAAAAATAATTTAAAAAAAGTAAAAGATTTTTTATACAAATTCACCTACTAGCCAGTTTTGTTTGAAGATGGGCATCATTGGTTGTGACCCCAGTTCACAAGAGCCAGCTTCAAACTTTGGAAATGGATATTTGTAAAGGTTTGTTCAAGTGAAAAAAGAGATAGGGTTTGCAGTAATGTCTGAAGGCTGTGTGTTTGCGATGATTACCTTTAAATAACGGCCTGTGTTTCCTTTGTTTGATTTCCTGCTGAGTAGGATTTTTACCCCTTTTACACCTTCCCCAAAAGTTGGAGATTTATAAGGTATGAAAGAACAAATTGAGACACACCTAAAATGAGAATAAAAAAAAATTAAACATATTTCATTGGGATGTAATAATGCCAACAATAACTCCTTCTATTCAATCTGTTCCCAAAATCTAATAAACTCATGCTTTACTAACCCCCCTAATAAACCATGCTATACTATCAAACCTAACAAACTTATGTTTACTAACTAAACTAGCCCCAAAAAGACTATTTCTTTTAAAAAAGTTGAATCAGTACTGTCAAAATAAAATATTTTTTTGTTTGTTAAAAAAATTGTCAGTTCATATTTTCGTAATAACAATGAAATAAAGTTAAGATAAATGAGTAAACTCATATAACTACTTTTTTACCTGTTTTAAAGTTCATAGTATCTTTTTTTCAGCTTCTGTCTCGGCATTGGAGTTTCTTGTGATTACATCAATCAATGTGTCCTCATCTGTTCCCATTCCTTTCATGGCTTTGAAAAGTTTCAAACACCCTTCTTCATTTTCTCTTTCCGTTCTCTTCAACATCTTTTTTTTGGGATTCTATTTTTTTGTTTATCCTTTAATACAACTTTGGTTTGAGTTGATTCTTTCTGTTGAGATTTTTCCTTTTCTACCATCCTGTTTTGCCCTTTTTCTGCATCATCAGTTTTATCTTCATCATTGTCAATGAGAACTAATGATTTTCTATAGTCACCACTGTTTCCTCTCCCATCCTTCCTCAGGGCTTGCCATAAGTTTTTCCTTGTTTTGATTGCAGGAAGATTAAAATAAAATTAAATAGAAATATTATTTTAAAATTTTTTTGAAAAAAACATTTTAAAAAAATTTACCTGAAAAAAAAAGGGAAAAATTTTCCCAAAATTTTTTGAAAAAAATTAAACAAAAAAAAAAAAAAAGAAAAGGCGAAAAAGGGAAAGGTAAATAACTAAAATTTTTAAAAAGGAAAAAAAGGTTGTGGAAAATAAAGGGGAAAAAAAGGAAAAGGGGAAAATTTTTCCGAAAAAAAAAAATTAAAAGATTTACTTATTTTTTTTTTCGTTAACAAAATAGTTGGTTTTTTTTAAAAAAGGAAATTTTTTATTTTGACGTACTATTTTTAAAAAAAGAAATTCTTTTGGGGTGTTTTAAATTATAAAGCAAAGGGGTTTGTTTATAGAGTTTAAGGTTTTAATAAGCATTTTTTGTTTGGTTTCCAATTTAACTAGAAAAGGGGTTTTGCTGTCTTTACATCCCAATGAAAAATTTTCAATTTTTTTTCTTTTTTTGAAAAGGTGGTTTTCCAAATTTGGTTTTTTCATCCAAACCTTTTGGTGAAGGTGCTCCCGAGTAAAAAACCTACTCCAGGGAAATCAAACTTGAGACCCCCATCCAGGCCTTAAAAAGTATTTATGAAACACACGCCGCTAACATTGGGCCCAAACCCCTGCAAACCCTATCTCATTTTCCCAAAATTTGGTCTTGTGCTGGGGGCCCTGTTTTCTCAAGGCTGTGGGAAGAAAAATAATCTTTGACTTTATAATATTTTTACGGGGGAAATTTTTTTCTGCTCTTAAACCATCATTAACGCCCCAAATCTCGGTGACTTTGAAACTATTTGAGATATCCCCGGTAGGTATTCTTAACAAAAACCCTTTGGGAAAGGGGCTCTCTTTAAAATTTTGTCAGAAACAGCTGGTTTAAAAACAAAAAAAAAAATGGAAAGGGAAAACAAAAAGCTTTTAAAATTTCAAGCAATGGTGTTAAAACGAAAAAATTTTTAATTAAATCAGTTGGTCTTCTTTTTGCGTTGTTCTTTCACCACAATTTAAAATTCAATTTTGATGTTTTATCTTTGCCAGAACTGTTCGTTGCCTTGGTTTTTACCCTAAGCGCGAAATCTCATTTGGACCCGCTCTTTTTAGCCCAAAACCCCTGTGCCTCTTACGGCTCGTGGGAACGTGGTTCTATTCTTTCACCCCAAAAGTGACCCGGGGGGTTAATTTTAAAACAAACCCCAAGATAAAAATTTAAAAAAAAATTTTTTTAAAAAGATGTAATGGGAACCTTAAATTTGTTTTTGCCGAAAAATTTTTACCTTTTTTGAGATCCCCAAATTCTTTTTAAACCATTCCCAAAAAAAAAGCGGGGTTGCCGGGCAGGGACTCGGAGACTTTGAATACTCTCTCTTCTAGTGGTAACGGGGACAAAACAAAGGGCCGAAAAACGATAAATCTCAATCCTTGGGGTTTTTTACAAATTTTTTTGGGTTTTTTTATTCTGATCATCATCAAAACAACCAAATGGGTTTGGGGTTTTAAAATCCCCGTTCGAAGGGCCCCAAAAACCCTATAAGTATGGCAGGAAGACCCAAAAAAAAATGCAATCAAAAAACCTTAAAAAATATGCTTACAAAGTCCCTTCGCCCCCACAAGTCCTTTCCCCCCCCATAAAAAGTAGGTGGAGGGAAGAAAAAGAAATCAATATTGAAAAAGGGGATTTATATAAATTTTATTTGAGAAGTTGGGCCTCTTTAATTCAAACGATTGATTTTCTCTAATGGGCCTTCCCCTTTTGTTGTATTAAGCCGATGGGGGGACAGTCTCTTATTCTCACATCTAAATGATGGAAAAACTTGGTAGGATTGCATCATGGATCACCTTTTTTCTCTGCTTTTTGAACAAATTCATAATTAATTTTATATATGTATATATATATATATTGATATATATATAATATATATATATATATATATATATATATATATATATATATATATATATATTATATATATATATATTATATATATATATATATATATATATATATATATATATATATATATATATATATATATATATATATATATATATATATATATATATATATGGCCCTAATAAAATGAACAAAAATAGTTTTTTAAATATAGCACTCTTTGGTTTTAATTTATAAAAAATTATATTTAATTAAAAATTTTCGGGGGTGGAAAAAAACCCCGCCTCTCCCAAAAAGGGTTTATTTTAGGGGCCATCAATTTTTGAAGTTCTTGGGGGGGGAAAAAAAGGGGCTTTTAAACAATATCTCATTTAGGGCTTTAAAATTAAATTCAAAATCAAAAGAAAAAAAAAAAATAAAATTCCGCCCCCTCTTCAAAAAACATCGAACCTGCGGTCAAGGGTGCGCTGAAAATTTTTTGTGTTAAAAATTGGAACCATGGTTTGCCGAAAGGGTTCCACAAACAAACAATCAAAATATTTTTTTTAAAAATTTTATAAATTAACAAACCCCCCTATTTTATTCTTTGGGGATATTTTTTCTGGCAACACCGAAACCATCGCGGGTTTTTTTAAAAAAGGGTTTTTTGAAGTCCCCCAATCGCCCGTTGGCCCCGGGTGCTCTTTTTAAAGTAGTTTGACCGAAGTTATTGTTCCGACAAATTTTCTTGGAACAATAAACTACCCGATCTGGGGTATTCTAAATTTTTTCCCAGATTCATATTATATGTGATTGTTTATCAAAAAATATCAATTGTGTAATAATTTTTTAACCATGGGAAAAAAAAACAAAAATTTAGGCCCGGAGGTTTTGTTTAAGAAATGTGGCTTCCCGGGAAAACAAAACCGAGGAAAATAAAAAAAAATTTATGTTGCAACTAGAAAATAATCAGAAAAACACAAAAATTGAAAAAAATTTTTAAATATATGCTGGCAACTAAAAAAGGGGAAAAATTTTCATTTTACAAAAGAATTTGAAAAAACTGATATACAATATCTTCTCAAAAACTTTAAAAATTTTTGATCATTAAAAATCACAAATTTTAGAAAACATTTCCCCGTTTTAAAAAAAGGAGAGAAAAATCATCAAAATTAAAAACCGGCGTGACTGGGTTTTTGGTAAAGTAGAAAACATTTAAAAAAATTTTGGGAAAATTGTGTATCTGCAACATATCTGAAGCGTGATATTGAGTGAACTTTCTCTGGCTGGGGGTTTTGGGTTTAACCCCCCCATGTTTTTCCCCAACCCGGCACCACGCCCAACTGGGCCCAGAAAACCCCTTAAATAAAGGGGCCTGGTGTACACGCACCCATCTTAAAAATTTAATGTCGGCTTCTTATTGCCCCATATCCGGGTTTAAAAATTTCCCCTCCGAAAAAATTTTTTTTTTTTTCGTTATGGAAGTCACAAAAAACATCGGCTTTTGGGTTTCCTGGTATGATCCCAAAAGGGGGGCTGGTTTTTGTCAGGGAATGGTGGAAAACACTGGGGTTTTTGCGGGGAAACACCATCCGTTCGGTTTGTTGGGAAGGGAACGGCGGGGGTTGCCCCTATCGCGGGTCTCAAGGGGGAAAATGATATTTTTAACCCCCATAAAATTTGGGAAAAAATTTTTATTTAAACCAATCCCTGTCAATACTAGTTTCGGGGGGGGTTTTTGGAAGGGAAAAGAAAACGCATCAGGTCGTGGAACTTTTATCAATCAAAATTTAACTGGTGCTCGGCTGGGGGTTTAATTGTTGAAAAGATGGGGCCATGTGTCGAAATCAAGAAAATTTCACTGAAAACTGAAAAATATTTTTTTATCTAACTGATATCATTGCTAACTGATATTTATTTTGTATCTAAACGTTTTAATTTTACGTAAATGTGTATTTCTAAACTTATTCTTTAAACTGAATTGTGTATCTTGCTGGTTTTAACTTTTCTCTTGGGTTTCCCCTCTTTTTCCTTCTTTCTCTTCTCTCTTCTCTCTCTCTCTCTCTCTCTCTCGCGTTTCCCCGTATCTAACGATATGAAATTTTTGTTAAAAAAGAAAACTTTTTTACATTCTATCTGGACGTTTTATTTTTCCCCAAAAAACCCCGGCGATACTTTTTCGGCATTAAAAGGCTTTCGGTATTTTTAATTTCTTTTTATTTATTAAATTTTTACTATGTATCATGAATAGTCATTTTTTTTTCGGGCAACACAAAATTTTAAAAAAAATTTTTTTAAAATTTTGAATTTAAAATGTTTTTGATAATATAGGCCACAATCTTCGTTGTAACGTTCATACTATTTCCTTACTTTGTTTTCAAGGCTTACAATCAAAAAAAAAGCAACTCCTCAAGAAAAACCCACTTTCTCTGGTAAAAATAAATTAAACCTTTTTTTTTACGTATATATCTTTTGGAAAATATTTGCCCCATGTAAAAAAACTTTTTAATTCAACATAATAAATATATTCTTTTTTAAAAACAAGTAAAAAAGATTTTTTACTTCCTGCGAAAAATTTTTTGAAGAAAAGGTTTTTTATACACGCATCACCTTTTTTCTTTTTATTTTAAAACTTTTAAGCAAAGTCCTTTTTATAAGAATAAACCTTTAATTTTTTTTTCTTTTTAAATCAATTAACGATTAAAAAATTTGAAAAATTTAGAAATGAAAAATCATCTCCCTGAGGTGGGACAATAATTGTATTTACTCCGCTCATTATTTTGGTCCATCGTATGATTTCTAAACTAAATATAAATAAAAGGGTCTTTTTGTTTTTTCCAAATATTGCACGTGGGTGTTAAAGAGCATAGATGCCTTCCTTGGGGAAACAAAGTTGGGTCAGCCAAAAATCGGGCCCAATATCTCTAAACAAAAAAAAAACAAAACTCATGTCCCAAAAAATTAAAAACCCAAAACAATCCATTCTTTTTTACAATTTATATAACTGACATGAAACTTTGCCTTTTCCGAAAAAAACCTCCTGAAAAAAAATAAGTGAAACCCTAGGAAACCCGTACAAAAAATTTTAAAATGCATCAACAGGCAAGGGGCCCCCTTGGAGTTAGTCATGGCAGACAAATACCACTTTTTAATTTTATAAGATGCAAAATCAGGGCTGAAAAAAAGCAAAAACATTCTTTAGTAAGAAAAAAAATTGGGGGCAAATGGGTTGTTCGAAAAGGGAAAATTTGGGTTTTTCCATTCCATCAAATGAAAAAAAATTCAAAAACTAAAAAAAGATTTGAAAAAGCGTTTTATTCATCGAAAAATGACCATACTAAAGGAGGGAAAAAACCTCCAAAAAACTTCCAAAATAGAAATTAAGTGTTCAAATAAAAGGGACTTGTGGGTTTATTAAAAAATATTCGAAAATTTCAGTTTCAAGGGAAATTTAAAAAAACAACCACTTTGAATAAGAATGCCCCGGGTTCATCAGAAAAAAACTCCCCTGCATTTAGGAAGCATCCCCTGTTTAGGTAGGGGTCGAATGCCGTCCCAGGGAAAAGGGGCTGGTCTCACTGAACCATGTGGGCACCGCTGTCTTCAGTCTGCGTTGTTGTGCTGTCCCTTTATGCTTTCTTCAACTCGAACAAATGGAAATCCGGGGACAAATGGGACTATAGGCTGGGTGATGAAAAACTTCCCCAAATTCTAATTTGAATGTTTCCTGCACAATTTTCATCCCGGGCAAAAACGTTTCGCCCGATCTTCCCCCCAGGTCAGGGCATATTGTTGCAACAGAAAAGCCTGCCCTTTTGGGTAAAGCAGTACTGACTGACGTTCGGATCATTTTCGAAAGAATTCCATATGTCTTGGGGGCAGCCCACATGGTTGGGGAAATTTAACTTCGAAGGTGTTTACAGTGGGTCCCACGGATGTTGATGCCACCAAAAGGAAAAACGGATGGGGGGGAGTTTGAACCACTTGATGCGTTAAAGGGCAGAGGGTGATGCATTTCTGTTGAGCATTGTGGCAGGTGATGAATCGTGGTACCACCACTATGAACCGAGCAGCTAAATTGACAGCATGCAATGGAAACATCCAGGTTCACCAAAACCCAAAAATTCAAGACACATGTTTCTGCTGGAAGGTTATGTGACCGCTTTTTTTACCATGAAGGGCTTTTGTTGCGATTTTAAGGAACCTGGTGTCAACATCAATGCCGCCCATTATAAAGACACTTTAGACAAGCTGCATAAGGCCATCAAGGCTAGCGACCAGGCAAGCTTTCTCAAGGTGTGATTCTTCTCCCGAAAACCCTCGTCCACGTCGCAAAAATTGTGCAGGAAACATTGTAAGAAAATTGGGAAGTTCTTCATAATCCAGGCTATAGTCCCCATTTGTCCCCGTGTGATTTCCCTTTGTTTGGACCGTTGGGAAAACACTAAAGGGACAGGATTCCAAGCAAAGCCAGGCGTGAAGAAGCGGTGAGCCCGTGGTTCAGTGAGCAGCCACGCACCTTTTCTCGGACGGCATTCGAGTCTACCTAAACAGTGGGATGCTTGCCTAAATGCATACGGAGATTTTTTTTGATGAACCCATCTGCATTCTTATTCACAAGTGGTTGCTTTATTTAATTCCGTTGAACCTGTTAATTTGCGTATGATACTTTTTTAAAAAAATCCACAAGTCCCGTTTTCATTTGAACATGCCTCGTAAATGTAATGATGTGTTGAAAAATCTAGTTAAATAACATCACTTAACAAATGAGGATAAAACATCCAAAGTATTGTAATATGTAGGGTAAATAATCCAGGTATTTTAGGATACTAAATCGACCCTGAATGTTTGATTTTCTTCAATAGCACACAATTCTGCTGATTTATTTTCCTCATTCCATTTTTTTCATCAATTTAAAAGCAAACAAATGGCTACCTATTTTAAAATTTCACGTTGATATAGGGGCTAGCAATGCCACATTTAAAACAGTATTGAAATAATAAAACTATTTCATCAATGTTTTATGTGGCTTAAAAATTATATCATCATTAATGTGTATCCTTTAAGACGTTGCTCTCTTTCAGCGATCTGAAATTCATCTGTCTCTAGCCAGTTCCCCCACTTCGTCAATGGTCCCTTTCATGGTTTTTAATATGATTATATTATGCTCAAAAAGAAAGTTTGGTGTGTAAAATTTGTGATACTAGGATTATTTATACTGATCATATTTAAGTTTTTAATTCAGTTTTCCATTTATATGAATAACTAAATTGTCAATATAATGAAATGCCAATTTCAAACTTTAAATGATTGCAAGAAAACAAATTCATTGACCATTAAGTTATACTTAAAATCCAATTCAAAGCTTGCCGTGTGGTGCGGGGCCCGCAAAGGGAAGCAAAAAAATACCACTGCAACCTACAATGCAGTGGTTAAGGGGCAACTGATGTAGGCCTAGGAGTTCTACCTAATAAAAAGAAAGTGCAGAAATCGGATGTGCTGGCCTCTTGAGGTGCATACTGGCACAACGTGCAATTGTTCTAGGCTCAGATCACATACAAATCACACAGAGTGGTTGATAAGTGGTCGATATAGAGTGTTGAAAGAATTCAAAAGCTCAAATGACAAAAATAATAATGTAAAAATGAAAACAATTCAAACTCAATTATGTGGCATATTGTCACTTATAGAAATGGGCAATAATAGGTTTGATTTGAATATTAGTGTTGCAAGACATTTATGTTATTTTCTTAACATTGTGTGCATTTTTTTTACAGTTTCCCTACTCTTTTTAAAAAAACATATTACATGATTTTTTATTTTTTCTTTTTTAAAAATTTCTTTATGCATTTTTTCATGCAGGTGCTGATGTCTTGAAAAAACAACATTTATTTTAAATTTTGTATGTTAGCATCCTCTTTTTGTTCATATTTTAACAGTGACAGCCAGCAAGACCAGGCATTTCTTTGCAGAAAACTAGAGATTCTGTAAAAGGTTGAGAACCAATGAGGCCTTTAACAAGGATCTTAGTGTCTAGATCAGAGAAAGGGTTGATTTTTTATAAAGGGGGAGGTTTGGGTCTGAACCACAATATTCCATATTTTTATAGAAAAATATAAAGGGTTTTGGGTGTAAATATTAACAAATATTAAATTTTTATCTAACATGATTTTAAAATAAATGGGTATTTAATTTCTAACAACACAGTGAGAGATAGCCCCCAAAAACCCATATCAAATATTAAAAGGGAAAAAAGGTGGAAATATTTGGTCATGTTCTTAGGTCGGGGAAAAGAATAAATGCAAGTCCTTATTTTGTCACCAGTTGGGAAAAAAACATGGAAGCCCAAAAGACCCTCTTCAAAAACCACCCAAACAAAAAAGTAAACTATTGAGATGTAAAACCATACGTCTCAACTGCTAGCAAAGATCCGCATCACATGGGATCTAAAACCCCTCCCTAGGGCCGCCTTTGGAAGAAAAGGGAAAAAACTAACTAACCTAACATATCTCGGATGGGAAAGGAGAACATTAAGATGGGTGCTGTTTAGGATGGGGAAAAAAATGGACTGTTTAATGTGTGAGAATATCAGTCAGGAGAATTGAATTGAATTGAACTTATAACAATGTCATGTTTAGAATTAACATTCTGGAATGTCTTGGGTTCACTAACTAATAAACATTATGTTCACATATTTAATAAAATAAGAGTCTGTGGGTGGTTAAATGTTGGCCTGTCATTTTGAAGGATGGGAGTTTGAATCAACCAAAACCGTTCAAATTTTTTAATGAGATTCTTAGGATTATTGCCCCATGCAAAAAAGTTGTTTTAAAAATTTTTAAAATTCTAGGATAGAAAATCTAATTTTTTGGGGCAATAGAGCAGGAAAAATTAATAAAAAAACCCCTGGATAACAAAAAAACAAAAAATTTAAAAAAAATAAATTCTTTTAAAAATTTTTTTATTTAAATGATTTAGGTGTGTCATGGTGCCTAATTAAGTTTCTGACTTTTTTTGATGATTTTTGCTGTTCATTAAGGTGAGCCTTACACCGACTTAAGAAACTTTTAATTTAGATCTCCAAGAATGAATCTGGGTTTCCTGTAATCCAGTTGTGTCCGTGTTGCACACAAAAATTTTGGGCCAAATTGGCTTTAAACCACTGGAATTTTTCGATGCATGGGCACTAGAATGGGGTTTTTATCAACTTTTATCGCGACTCTTTATTTCTGAATAAATGAATAATTTCATTATTCATCATATATTGATTTATTGATTGATTGATTGATTGATAGGACCATCATCATTGAAGTTTGGTGAGTAACCATGTTTCTC
>JADZMA010001628.1:2500-16541 GCA_020796225.1 Arion vulgaris
GGGCGAACCGATTATCTCTGGATCGAGGCTTGTACCTTAACTCTACGACACAGTCCACAAATATTCACAATAGTCTGTGATTCTAATGAATATAGATGGAGACTGCAGTAAAACTATGTAGAATGGCGAAACACTAATAACAAAATGCTATAGTTTTACAAAATCAAAAACAATGACAATACACAGCAACGTTTCGACCAAAAGGCCGTAATCAAGCAAACAATAAAACAGGAGTGACAGAGATTCACGGACGCTACATGTAGACTTTGACAAAGGTATTACAACGGTCAAAAAATAAATTCTTCTTCTTCTTCTTCAGCGATCTCTGGTCATGCCAATTTTTGTGGACCACAAACTGGGCCAGTCAGCTTCCCGGTCTGTCAGGTTTCCCCAATGCTTAGTTTTCCCGGTCGACTGGGAGTGGCCACATGTTGCTTCTCAGCTCCACAGGAGAGGGCAGTCTTGCAGGATATGCTCTGGTGTCTGTTCCTCCTGCTGACACTGGCAGAGAGCTGTTTGACTTATTCCCAGTCTATATAAGTGTTTGTTGAGTCTGCAGTGTCCTATGTGTAGTCGAAATATAATGACCTGGTCTGTTCTGCTTAGGTCTTTGGGGAGTCTTTTCCATAATCATATCCAGTGTTTGTCTTCCAGTTCTACTGCAGATTTTCTCTGTATGGGGTTTTTAAACCCCTTGAAAAAACAAAGGGTTAAATAAATTTGCTCTTTGACAATGCCCTCCTTAGCTAAACATCAGTACTCTCATTGCTTGCAATGCCTGTGAATGGAATCCCTGCAAGTGAATTTCTGCCTTTTCTGAAACTGAGCAAGTTCTCTTGTTAGGTTTTGTACTGTGCTGTCAGCAGATTTAGCCTCCAGGGCCTGTATAGCTGACAGTGAGTCTGTAAGAAATACCATCTTTCCTGCAGGTGCTTTGCAGCTTATTCATAAAAAATGAATGAAAATATGGATTCAACACTCTACATTCCTATGCCTCTATTACTTTCTCTTCTCATGCTCCATATTTTATAAGTGTATATGTTAAATGTATATGTCATATATTTACTTGATATTTTATTGTTTCTCTTCTTTTTCCACTTCTATTTTTTTGCATTTATTTCGTTATTCGATTTTAGTCACATATTTTCATTCATTTTTGACCGTTTAATATCTTTGTCACAGTCTTCATTTTCTGAAATTCTCCTCCTGTGGATTGTTTGCTTGATAAAGGCGTTTTGGTCAAAACATTGCTGTGTATTGTCATTGTTTTTGTATTTTGTAAAACTACAGTACTTTGTTATTACGTGTTTTGTGATTCTAATCACGCACTAGACTGATTGCTTGCTTGCTATGACAATCACAAATGCATTTTTTGTGAATACCATGTCTGCTATTTCTCTTTCATACACACACATCTCAACGGTAGTATAAGGACTCTGTAGCACAAATGAACGTTCCGGATGCAATGTTAAAGATGTAGAAAATTTGTTGAAATTATAACTAAATTTGTGATAATGATATTTACACAGGTAGCGACTTTTCAGTCACGATTTTATATTTTCAACTGACAATTGTTCTTTTACTTCTTTTTTCATTGTTTTGTTCTACCTCTGTTGTCGTGAAGCGTTGTAAAGGGGAAAACATGTTTAGTTGTTTTGGTCACACCCCATGTAGATTGAGCTATTGTTATATTGAATTTCGTCAGTTTATATGCTCAACTTTAAAACCATACCCAAAGTTTTATCGTCCGTCTTCGATAAGACTAGGAACTAAATCTAACCTACTTTGGGTTCAGGAATGACTGAAAAAAAACCCTACGCTGCACATGGGACGCGTTCCGATTACTTAACTGCGTTAGACATGCACCGTACTTAACTCATGCACCCCTTTTCCCCCATTGTTTCCCAAACACCCGGTATGTTCTCACAACACACATCTAAGTCAATCAATCAACACTGTCAGTTATTAACACGTTAAAAGAATAACATTTAAAAAAAGCTTGCCCTTGTTCTGGCCTTAATCACACTCTGCTCCACAACCACCTGGTAGATGCACGCAAACAACCGGTTAAGAAACGCTGGTCTACCTCAATTTCACGCTAAGTTTCTAATAAACCGATCAACATAATGTTTTTTACTTGTAATTACAAAAGTTCCCGTGTTGTGTTGTGTAGCTTAAGGCAAGTAATTAAGGTCTTTAATTACCGAAACATCCCCTTTAGGTGTTGATGTTTCCCTCTTCTTGTGCAACCAGAGAGAAAAGAACTGTAAATTATCGTTACACTGTTAAACGGTTTTTAAAAATGTTCTCCTGACGGTATAACAATGAGTAGGTGAACTTCAACTACCTTTAGATTTGAAAGTGTTAGCCGACTTAAGGTAATGTGATAATTATGTTCATTAGATCTTGAGATTTTAAGTGGAAAAATCTTGTTCAGTATTCAAACTTCTCACTCTCATCGCAATTTTCTTTCGTTTTCTATTGATTCTTTTTTCAAGTTAATAATTGCATCCTCATATTTATTCTCTACATCGTCTTGGTTCTTCTCCTTCACGTCTTCACTGCCGCTGTCATTTTCCTCGTTGAATTATTCTGATTCTACATCCTGAACTATACTATTTATATCACCTCTCTGTCTGTGTTACCTTGATTCTATATATAGTAACGTTGTCGGGTTCATCGACTTTAGCGATAGTGTAGTAGTGTTTTTATGAGTTTTTCCGATCCAGAAGCACTTGAGCTTTCAGCTCTTCGGCTCAGTGCCACGAACACCGTGAATCTGGGGAACCTGTTGCTTTTCTGCCAGCCTGCGGAATTGAACCCGCACTCACAGAGGGCTAGTCACCCGCAATCAACGCGATCGAACACGCTGGGCGAGGCGGGAAAAGTGTAGTGTTTAGTGCAGCTTAATTCTTAGCAACATGGTACGGGTTCATCGACTTCAGCGATAGGTTAGTGTTTAGTGCACTTACTTTTTAGCAACGTGGTTCAATTTTACAATTGAAGGGGAATTTTGTCCCGACTATATTGGATCTCAGTCTACCCTATTTCAACTGGGCACCTTTGAAAGCACTTCTTCTTCTTCTTCCGATCTTCTTCTTCGAAAGCTCCATATCGAAAATTATAGGTCGCACTGGTGCTATTTTGCTCCCCAGTGAGCCCCGACAACACAGGCGAACCATAAAAGCAATAGAAATAAAGTTGGCTACAGTAATGCTGGACTACAATTCCAATCTTGCGCTGATGTTCATGAATACACGTTATAGCATTGTATTGTCTTCTTCTCTTCATGAAGACAAGGTATAGTATTGTATTGTCTTCTTCTCTTCATGAAGACAAGATATAACATTGTATTGTCTTCTTCTCTTCATGAAGACAAGGTATAACATTGTATTGTCTTCTTCTCTTCATGAAGACAAGGTATAACATTGTATTGCCTTCTTCTCTTCATGAAGACAAGGTATAACATTGTATTGTCTTCTTCTCTTCATGAAGACAAGCTATAACATTGTATTGTCTTCTTCTCTTCATGAAGACAAGGTATAACATTGTATTGTCTTCTCTTCATGAAGACAAGGTATAACATTGTATTGTCTTCTTCTCTTCACTTGAAGACAAAGGTATAACATTGCATTGTCTTCTTCTCTTCATGAAGACAAGGTATAACATTGTATTGTCTTCTTCTCTTCATGAAGACAAGGTATAACATTATGTATCTTCTCTTCATGAAGACAAGGTATAACATTGTATTGTCTTCTTATCTTCATGAAGACAAGGTATAACATTGTATTGTCTTCTTCTCTTCAGAGACAAGGTATAACAGTTGTATTGTCTTCTTCTCTTCATGAAACAGGGTATAACATTGTATTGTCTTCTTCTCTTCATGAAGACAAGGTATAACATTGTATTGTCTTCTTCTCTTGATGAAGACAAGGTATAACATTGTATTGTCTTCTTCTCTTCATGAAGACAAGGTATAACATTGTATTGTCTTCTTCTCTTCATGAAGACAAGGTATAACATTGTATTGTCTTCTTCTCTTCCAGAAGACAAAGGTATAACATTGTATTGTCTTCTTCTCTTCATGAAGACAAGGTATAACATTGTATTGTCTTCTTCTCTTCACGAAGACAAGCTATAGCATTGTATTGTCTTCTTCTCTTCATGAAGACAAGGTATAACATTGTATTGTCTTCCTCTCTTCATGAAGACAAGGTATAACATTGTATTGTCTTCTCTTCATGAAGACAAGGTATACCATTGTATTGTCTTCTTCTCTTCATGAAGACAAGCTATAGCATTGTATTGTCTTCTTCTCTTCATGAAGACAAGGTATAACATTGTATTGTCTTCTTCTCTTCATGAAGACAAGGTATAACATTGTATTGTCTTCTCTTCATGAAGACAAGCTATAGCATTGTATTGTCTTCTTCTCTTCATGAAGACAAGCTATAGCATTGTATTGTCTTCTTCTCTTCATGAAGACAAGGTATAACATTGTATTGTCTTCTTCTCTTCATGAAGACAAGGTATAACATTGTATTGTCTTCTCTTCATGAAGACAAGGTATACTATTGTATTGTCTTCTTCTCTTCATGAAGACAAGGTATAACATTGTATTGTCTTCTTCTCTTCATGAAGACAAGGTATAACTTTGTATTGTCTTCTTCTCTTCATGAAGACAAGGTATAACATTGTATTGTCTTCTTCTCTTCATGAAGACAAGGTATAACATTGTATTGTCTTCTTCTCTTCATGAAGACAAGGTATAACATTGTATTGTCCAATATTCTTCTTCTTCTTCTTCGAACGCTCCATATCGATTACTTGTTAAACACTCTGTGTGGTTTTATGTGATCTGAGCCTAAGAGCGATTGTACGTTGTGCCAGTTATGCGCCTACTAGTAGGCCAGCACATCCGATTTCTGCGAAACTTTTTATTTACTAGAGTAGCTTCCCAAGGTACATCAGTCGCCTCTTGCGACATGCCTTGTAGATTGCAGTGGTGCTATTCTTTGCTTTCCTTGCGAGCACCGGCACAACCATGGCCAGGTATACCTCATGGTATGAAAACTGGCTCATTTACTAGATGACATCGCCCGAGTGGTTGCCGGGGCACAAATTTGGGTGTAAAGAATAGAACCATTGTTACCTGCCACGCATGTCGTAAGAGGCGACTAAGAGGTTTGGCTGAAATCGGATGCATATGTCCTAAACGTGTAGAAGTCTATGCGTTTAGGGGCTACTAAACCAATGTGCAACGTATACACGTTCTTGGCAAGATCAAACATATCACAAAGAGTGATTAAAATTTGTCGTAAAGAACGAACGCAAAGAAGAAAGACTAGATGCATTTTATAGATGACAGACAGTATGTGATTATCTTGAACGGGCATTAGCAGTGGAAAGTCAATGTGAGATTCGTTAGATGTTGTTTCAGCTTTTAGTTATTATATAAACAACAAGTAATGGTTAGAGAAGCAGATGAAACATCAGAATGATTTGAAATGCAAAATGAATGATTGATTGATAGGACCATCATTACTGCCCTTCTTTTTTTCTTTCTTTTCTTCAGTGCTGGTTTGCATCACAGCGTCAGTATAGTAAACGATTTCTAGAACGAGTTCTTGTGTGCGCTTCATAAATAGTGTCTTTCGTGGCCTCTGTTATCTCTGAGGTCCACCTTTTTCGTGGTCGGCGTTTTGGGAAGTTACTCTAGTTACCTAGTAAATAAAGCGTCGCAGAAATCGAATGTTCTGGCCTACTTGTAAAAGCACAACTGGCACAACGTACAATGCTCTAGGCTCAAACCACATATATACCACAGAGAGTGGTTTAACAAGTGGTCGATATGGAGCGTTCGTCAACGAGTGGTTGTTCTAGAGCACTCTTGGAAGTGGCTTTCTGGACTATAATAACATGTTCACTGTGATCAAAAGTGATGTTTTAGAGCTTCTGCGATAGAAATAGGAGAATACTGCAGTGATGACTAATAGACCCTACCGGAGTAGGATTCTCCGCAGCACTAAGCATAGCACTCGCCTAGGTTGTTTGGAGGTATCTGGGTCCAAGACACCAGTACTCTCATCCCCTTAAAATGGGAATACACGCCTAGAGTTGTTGGAGGTATCTGGGTCTGCAAGACAGCAGGGTACTCTCCTCCCACTTACATAGACTACACGCCTAGGTTGTTGGAGGTATCTGGGTCTCCAAGAAAGCCCGGGGACTTTCCCCACTTACACATAACACTACACGCCTAGAGTTGTTGGAGGTATCTGGGTCTGCAAGAAAGCCGGGTACTCTCCCCCCTTACACATAGCACTACACGCCTAGAGTTGTTTAGGTATCTGGGTCCAAGACAGCCGGGGCTCTCCTCCCTTACACATAGCACTACACGCCTAGAGTTGTTGGGTATCTGGGTCTGCAAGAAAGCCGGTACTCTCCTCCCTTACACATAGCACTACACGCCTAGGTTGTTGGAGAGTATCTGGGTCTGCAAGAAAGCAGGTACTCTCCTCCTTACACATAGCACTACACGCCTAGAGTTGTTGGAGGTATCTGGGTCTGCAAGACAGCCGGTACTCTCCTCCCACTACACATAGCACTACACGCCTAGAGTTGTTGGAGGTATCTGGGTCTGCAAAAAGCCGATACTCCTCCACTTACATAGCACTACACGCCTAGAGTTGTTGGAGGTATCTGGGTCTGCAAGAAAGCCGGGTACTCTCCATACATAGCACTACACGCCTAGAGTTGTTGGAGGTATCTGGGTCTGCAAGACAGCCGGGTACTCTCCTCCACTTACACATAGGAAAAAGAGCGAAAGTGCATATTCTTTGGTTCAATGAAAAAAGAAAAATAACATCTTATGCAGAAACTAGAATAAAACATGTCAGGGTGAGCACAACCACTAACAAGTTTGATTTGTTTACAAATGTTAGAAACAAAGTTCCAGAACTCTGATACAAAGTTACGACAGTTCTTCTTTCAAATGACGTCAAGGGATTTGAACCGTTAATAGCTTCATTAGAACATACACACATAAATCAAGAAGCTCTTTATGAATACAACAAAACTAAGTTATGTCCATTGATAAAACAAGAAAGAAACTCTAATCTACCATTACTAATGAAGAAATTGAACAAGTTACAAATTATGAATATCGTATCGCCGTAACTGACAGCAATAGTGACTGTACAAAAGAAATCAGAAGAATAATGGCAATGACAATAACGCAAGAAATACAACAAAAGAAAAACCTTCAGAAGATATGTATTTTTCTTGTTACAATATATGGATTGTGAGTTATGATTCATAGATAAGACAAACAATCAAGAAGAATATGGAATAATTTGTAACAATATGCTACAGAATAATGTTTAGAATGTTCTAGATCAAGAAATGGAAAGATATAGACATTTTACCTTCTTCTTCTATTCTCAAATCCTGTTTTGTCTTACACAGTCAGAATAAAAAGATATTGATAGAACCGGATTTTGTGTGTGCTTAGTAAATAATATATTTCTTCTCCTTTGTTATCTATGAGATCTAACTTTTGCGTGGCTGGCCTTTTGTTTTGTGTTAACTGTATCGGAATAACATTTCTCTTTGAGGTGCACTGTCTATTGGTAATCTGCTTATGTTACCGATCCATTTAATTTGTTGTTTCTTGATGAAGTTCAATACTGATGTTGTACCAACTTTTTTCCTGATGTCTTCATTTCAAACCCGTCTCTTCTTGATCTCCCACCATTCTGCGTAAAACAGTTCATCTCTGACTAGTTTTGTTCTGTCATTTGATGCCAGCGTCCAGGTTTGGCATAGATAGCATAATGTTGGGAGAAAAATTATGTTGAACAATGTTCTTTTAGCTTTAAGCATTTCAAATGGCGCCTTTTGTCCTACGATGTGATCTGTTTTATTACGTTCTATAAGATTTAAATATCAAGGAACTTTTTCCCCGCATAAATAATATGTCTTGGAAACTGAAATATGTTGGTTATATTAAACGTCACTGTGGTTTAGAGAGAGAGAAATAGATTATTTCTTTTTCTTCTGTGATCAGGTCTGTTGTCCTGCTAGAACCCACAATTAGTTGTCAGGGCGAAGTTCTGGAACAGGTAACGGGGTCCTCGTGTCTTCATAAATAGTGTCTTTCATGGACTTTGTTATCCCCAGGTTCCACCTTTTCCCGTGGTCGGTCTTTTGGAAGTTCCCCTAGTTACCTAGTTACCCAAAGTTACCTAGTTACCCTAGTTCCCCTAGTTGCCTAGTTTCCCCTAGTTACCTAGTTACCTAGTTCCTAGTTCCTAATTTCCTGTTCCTAGTTCCCCTAGTTCCCCTAGTTCCTAGTTACCTAATTTACCTAGTTCCCCTAGTTCCCCTAGTTCCCTATTACCCTAGTTACCTAGTTACCTAGTTACCTAGTTACCTAGTTACCTAGTTACCCTAGTTACCTAGTTACCATGTTACCTAGTTACCCTAGTTACCCTAGTTCCCCAAATTACCCTAATTCCCCTAATTCCCCTAATTACCTAGTTCCCCTAGTAAATAAAACGTCGCAGAAATCGAATGTGCTGCACTTGGCAAACAGGTTTTGATGTATCAAGGGAACAGGACGTCTATTCACAATCTAATACTACAAGTTTGCCTTTACCAAATGTAGTACATTCCCCTGAGAATTGAATGTCGTAATCTTTGTATTAAAGTCCATTGTCTTTGCCAGGTCAACAGCTGCTCAGTAAACTTCTGTCTCAGTTATGCACCTTTACCATTTATGTCGTCTGGGGAGGCATGGTTCTGAAAACGAGACAGGTATCGAAAAATGAAGGTGACACCAGGGCATTAAGTAAGTATAGAACACTAAAATGGAAGAAATGGGGAACTGGCTGTTTATATTTTCACACAGATTGTGATAGAGTGTCATTCATACGATTTCTTTCTCTCTTTCCACCACAGATTGTGATAGAGTGTCATTCTGATTCTTTCTCTCTTTCAACAAAATTGTGATAGAGTGTCATTCATACGATTTCTTTCTCTCTTTCCCAAAACAGATTGATTTTCATTTCATAGTCAATGAATATGTTTCAACCGATTTCATCTAAAATTATCGCGGGGAAAGGGTGGACATCATTCTGAGGGCACTTAACCACTAACTTGTCTGTCACACCAGGACATGCTGGAATACGGAGCAAAGAAAGTGCTGACTTTTCCTTGCAAAAATCCCCGACCAAGCTAGCAGAAATATGGAGAATACCAATGCAATCATTTATGTGATATGGGTGAGTCTCAGACACTGGACCGATTCCGAAATTGGTTTGGACATGCCCCAAAAAAGATTGATTGATTGATGGTAAAAGAGATTGAAAAAGATATCTCTCCCCAACTTCTCCTTTTTGATGAGCAAGTGGACGTTGGGATGGATGCTGCAGTGGGGGGAAAGGAAAACCCCACCGTGGGAATGCCCAGTTGCCATGATGTCGATCGTAACATAACAAAACCCACAAAAAAACATAACATAACACACAAATATAAATGCCCAATAACGGGGGCGGTGCGGTTTTTTTTCTCAGAATAATCAAGCCTTCGAAATCCCTTTTTAAAAATTTTTCTTTAAAATAACCTTAAAAGTGTGTTTTTGATTTCGCTGCTCATGCCCCTACTGTGTCGTCTGATGCGGTTGTAATAGTGTTCGTGGGTGAAGAAGGAAAAAAAAATGTATAAAATTTCCCAATGGGCCACAGATAAACAAGTAAAAAGTTCAAAATTTTAAATTTAATTAGGGCGCCCCCACGAAGCTTTTTAAAAAATCAACACTGGGGTTTCCCCAAAATAAATTGGGCAACCCGAAGCCATTATGGAAATACATAAATTTTCCAAAAGAAAAATGGGATAGCCTGATTTGTTAAAGATTTAAATTGGAATTTAAGCGGGGATGCCGGGGGGGTTTATGGACGATTTCTAAAGGAAGATGACCCCGGTGGAGTCAGTAATCTTTAAATTATTGATAATAAAAAGGAATGGATATATTTTGGGGCAAGAAAAAGGTTGGGTTTTTTGGTCCCATATAAATAGAGGGGACGGAAATTCAAAAAAAAAAAAAAAAAGCTGGGGGGAAGGACGTGGAAGGGGACGTGCGAAGGCCCCAAAAAAAAGAACAGAAAAAGACGTGCGGGAACAGGGAGAAACTTGAAAGAGCCCCAAAAAGGGCAAAGGGATGGCCCAGTTTTCCGTTGAAGAGACTGAAATTGAGTTCAATATGTGATTTTTCTAAAACCACTCCGAAAAAGCCGATAGGACACATAGAGAGAAAACAACAAGTAGCAACTTAGCAGAAGAGATTTAAAGGAAGAGATTTAAAGGAAAGACTTTTAAAACTCGGATGAGTTTTGCCGAACATGGAGGAGTCTTGAAAAATCCCAAAGGGCAAGGAAGGGCCCCAGTGTGTTTTGAGTTGAAGAGACGCCCAAACGCTGACTTCGGATATGTAGTATAACTAGACATGTGGGGGGGACGGCAGATTCAAAAATAGACCCACACAGCGAGTACCCACGATCAGACCTATAGACAAATCTGATAGAGAATAAAAGTAGCATCTTATAGAGACAGACGGCCAGAAAGCCTTACCTGTTAAACTGGAAATATATATCTTCTAAATTGCCATTTGTAAAAAAGTGCCCAAAGGTTATCAGGCCTTTTTTTCGATTGTCTTAATGTAAAAAACAAACTTTCATCAAGACAGAAAATAGCCTTTTTGAAAAAATATATTTTTGAAGTCCCCCAAGTAACAGACCATGGAAATAACCCCGAAAAAGCTGTTCCACGAAAACTTTTAAAATTTTTTTAAAATGACAGAGGCATTCAAGGATTTCCCAGACTAACCTGTACCTACAATTTGTTGATAAACTTGTAAGATATTCAATAGAGTGTTAGGACTTGAATAGTGAAGATTTGTGTTATATAATCAAGTGGTTATATTTTAGCTTTTTATATTTGGGTGATATATCATTTTCAAATTGGGGTAATCATTTTGGGGAAATTATATTTTTTATTTATATATATGTATGAATATGATATTTTGGTTGTAGATGAAAAAGGTGCTTTTGGGTGAAATATATGCATATAATAAAGATTGAAATACAGAATTGGGTTTCATATATTTATATAAAAGGTTAATTACGGCTTTTGATTAATATTAGGGACGAGAAAATCGTCCCAAAATTTGCCGTTGCCCCAAAGGATAGAACACAGGTTTAAAGTAAACAGATTGAGGGTTTTACATTTAAATGGTTTCCGTTGACCGGGATGAACCCCCTGGATTGAATAAAAAAAAAGCCACTATACGATTAGACAGTGAGAATTAGGATAGAGAAAAAAAACAGAAAATAAATTCGGGAAATTTTAAAAAAGTTAAAGTTGTTTGTTTACCTAAAGTAAGCAGGGTCAGTCACGGGAACAAGTAAAAATAAGGGCGTTGTTGTACTTGACCGGGAAAGGCCCTTTAGTAATAAATCTTGTTTTTAAGGTAAAATACAGAAGTCTTTTTTTGGTTTTTGATAAAATTTAGTTGGGTTAATATTTTTTTTTACAGATAGTAGAATTCTTTTTGAGATTTTTTTCTGGAAATTAATCATTGTATTAATCATTGGGTTCTTCAAATTTTTTCCACGGATAGTTTTACTTTAATTTCAGTTGTTTTGGGTTAAGATTTACATTTATTTTAAAAAGTTGATTGTTTTAAATTGATATCATGCGGAAGAAAAGGTCGACTTATGTTGGGAGGGTGGGATTAAATCAATTTTTTCTGGGGATAGTGTGCTATAATTGTTTGGGATTGGGCACGTTAGTAGAATGTACATCTGGAGACGGGGTTTTGGGAAATTAAAAAATGGACAGCTTAAAACCCTTATTTGAGGGAATGCTGGGGTGGAATATATAAGGAAAAAGATTTTTTAAAAAAAAAAGGTTATCTATTAACTGTTTAAAAGGAAAGCCAAAATTCAAGACATTGGGGATGAAAAACTAAAAGAAATTTAAACCCAAAAAAATTTCAACACTAAAAGAAACTGCAGAATAGTAGTGAAGAAAACCAATCTATGGGTAGTACGTTTGGGTTTTAGGGAAACAGTTAGACAAAGCCGATAGACAGCAGAGTGCTTTAGAATTTGGGAGTTGGGAAATTGGTCGAAAGGAGTTGGATAAATTTAAAAAATAAAAGGTTTTCGAAAAAAGAGATTGAAAAAGGGGAAATTAAATATGGGGTTTTTGCTGCCCGGGGAAGATCAAAGCGAAAGGGAAAATATAAAAGCGCAGAGAGGGGAAGGAAAGAACAACCGAGATGAAGGGGTTAAAAAATTCCCCAGATGACCGTTGACGAGCAAGATGAGGTGATAAAAGTTTTTCAGGAAAAACGATAAATTTCCCAACTAGAAGAGATGCGATTACAGAAGAGATAAATAGGTTGACTAAAGACGGAAGGGCAGAGAAACATGATAGAAAATTGAATGACGAGCTTGACGTTTAGTAAGGGGGGAAGTGAAGAGGAAACCAGGAAGAATTTTGGGTACAAATGGCGAAAAAGGGAAGTGCGGGGAACCAAAAGTAAGATGAGGGCATATCAGAAGGATCTTAAATTGATAATGAAGCTTCCGCCTGGCCACCCGCCATTTTTTAAAGGGGTATTTGCTACTGCGGCATTTATAAAACCCCGTAGAGGAGCATAAAAATTCAACGTCAAAACAACAAAAAAAAAGTAAAAGGTATAGCGGCGGTTAAAAAAACAAAGAAACAGAATGTGGGGAAAAGCATATTGGAAGGCAATGGAAAGTCGGTGGAAAAAGCTGCAGCAAAAATATCTAAACCAGAGAATGAAGCCCCCAGGCCTTGCGGCGGGGGGAAAAGGGAAAGATAGCAGGGGTTTTAGAAAAAAAAAGGAAACAGGGGCCAAAAACCTTCCCAAAGGCTAAAATGGGATGATCTTGGGCCCCCAAAAGAAAGAAAATGGCAGTAATTAAAAAAAGGAGAGAGGAAAGGGAAAGGAAAAAAAAGACAGTATATCATGTAGGTGGGAAAGACATGGGGCGTGGAAAAAGCAGTGGTAGAGATGTATGGGAGAGAGAGAGAGAGAGAGAGAAAAAAATAGATAGAAAAAGATAATTTCAGAAATGGTCCTAACAAACTATAAACAAATAATCTTTGGGTCAAAAGGGTTTATAAGGAATTTACCCATGTTGAGAAGGGGAATGAATTTTGTTTTTATTTTATGTGATAAATTTTTTTGGAAAATTTTACATGTTTTTTTTTATATATAAGCGTGGGTTTATTCAGCAAGTGTTTAAAACACCATATGGTGGCATTGCTGGTTTTTTAAAATATGTCAGTCCCGGGTTTTGGTTTTCAGGGTTGGGGCATTTAATGCCCCGTGGTACTGTGACTTACCTGTAAGGTGTGAATTTTTTTATAAAAGGTTGGAAGGGGGGAAAAACCCGGGGCGTTGGGCGTAGAGGCCGAAACCACAGAGAAAAGATCACACGAGGGTCATGGTTGTTATGGTGTGAAGTCCCCTTTAAAGTTCAACATTTCTGAATGCTAACAGTTTCTGTTGTATTTTGGGTTTTTAATAATTTTTTAAAATTGTTGGTTATTGAAATTTAAAATTTTTTGGGTTTTTGATTTACAATATTGAGATTCTAAAATATGGAAAACATGCCTTAATGTAGAGGAGGGGAAAAAAATATGTGGTGAAATCAAGAGTAAAATTTCATGCATTGGGAAAAAATCTTTTATAAGCATTTAATGGACTAGTATGGGGGTTAGAGTAATCACTGAGATGCGTGACGGGACACGTGAGAATGTAAGTCGAAAGATGGGACTTACCCAGTACTGATGTTTTGAGAGGGGGTGATGGGGCTCCAATCTTGGTGGAGTAACATTTGGGAAAACCTTTCCCAAAATGTTATTTTGGGGAAATTAATGATGATTTTCCCGGCCAAGTATGCCAGTAAAAAACGGGTTTTTTTCGTATAACTGGATGTGGTAGGAA
>JADZMA010001629.1:5000-12500 GCA_020796225.1 Arion vulgaris
TAGTAATACCATCATTGTTATGGTAGTTCCATCATTATTTGTAGTAATTCCATCATTGTTATACTTCTTTGGTTCGTTGCCCTTTCTAGTGCTTCCAACTCTTTTTGTAGTTCCAGGCAGTAATTTCCTTGGGTTGTCATATATATTTATTATTTACAAATTTTGATGTTGTTCCTTATCGATGGTGACTCCTTCCTTTACACATGGCTTTCATACGACCACAATATATTAAATAACCATAGTGTATTCATGTAAACATGTTTATTTTGATGTTACAAGTGCAGACAACCTAAAATACGTCCGTCCATCTTCGCTGCATATCTTTGTCTCTTATGTTTACTAACTAACCTAGCAACTGTTACTAAACCGTCACTATTTTACTACACAAAAGCGTCATGTCTCGTAGTTATGTGTTGCACTTCACATAGAGAGTACAACACATAGTCTCAACTATTAAATAATCTAATTATACTACTCTAACTATCTGGCTAACTGTCCATTCCTCCGCTGCCATCTGAGGAACTATGACAATAGAAAAAGTGATAGATAGATAGAATAGATAGATAGATAGATAGATAGATAGATAGATAGATAGATAGATAGATAGATAGATGATAGATAGATAGATAGATAGATAGATAGATGATAGATAGATAGATAGATAGATAGATAGATAGATAGATAGATAGATAGATGATAAATTTAGATAGATAGATAGATAGATAGATAGATAGATAGATAGATAGATAGATAGATAGTAGATAGATAGATAGATAGATAGATAGATAGATAGATAGATAGATAGATAGATAGATAGATAGATAGATAGATGAAGAAGATAGATAGATAGATAGATAGATAGATAGATAGATAGATAGATAGATAGATAGATAGATAGATAGATAGATAGATAGATGAATAGATAGATAGATAGATAGATAGATAGATAGATAGATAGATAGATAGATAGATAGATAGATAGATAGATAGATAGATAGATGATGGATAGATAGATAGATAGATAGATAGATAGATAGATAGATAGATAGATAGATAGATAGATAGATAGATAGATAGATAGATAGATAGATAGATAGATAGATAGATAGATAGATAGATAAAATAGATAGATAATAGATAGATAGATAGATAGATAGATAGATAGATAGATGAAGATAGATAGATAGATAGATAGATAGATAGATAGATAGATAGATAGATAGATAGATAGATAGATAGATAGATAGATAGATAGATAGATAGATAGATAGATAGATAGATAGATAGATAGATAGATAGATAGATAGATAGATAGATAGATAGATAGATAGATAGATAGATAGATAGATAGATAGATAGATAGATAGATAGATAGATAGATAGATAGATAGATAGATAGATAGTAGATAGATAGATAGATAGATAGATAGATAGATAGATAGATAGATAGATAGATAGATAGATAGATAGATAGATAGATAGATAGATAGATGATAGATAGATAGATAGATAGATAGATAGATAGATAGATAGATGATAGATAGATAGATAGATAGATAGATAGATAGATAGATAGATAGATAGATAGATAGATAGATAGATAGATAGATAGATAGATAGATAGATAGATAGATATGTAGTAGGGTCCCCTTTTTTTGTATCCTATTTTCTAGGGAAGCGCTCTCTTTCTTTGTGCTAGTGTTGGTCACTGAGAGTTTGATAGTAATATTGATGGTCTATCCAGCTGATAGTTTCAAGGGATCCTTGTTGTATTCTCTTGTGAAGATACAAATATGTTCTCTACAAGGGATATAGTACACATTGTTGTCATTGCAATCCATCTCATTGATCTAGTTATTCCATTTATTGAGTATGCCTGAATTGTAGTAAGTCCCGGTTACTTATTCAGTCCGTTGGGTACTATCTTCCATCGTCGTTCTCGATCCTTATTTAATTGAAGATTTATTGTTGTATATACATGTTTGTCGACAACTTACACAGATGAAAATATGCAAATGAGAAATTTCAGTTCACATTCTTTTATTTTATATATATTAATTTCAAGAGTATATCACAACATGTCTTCTAGTTTTTAGTCCATCTTGTTGTTTACTCATTTTTCCCTAGCAACTGTTACTAAACCGTCACTATTTCACTACACAAAAGCGTCATGTCTCGTAGTTATGTGTTGCACTTCTACTTAGAGAGTACAACACATAGTCTCAACTATTAAATAATCTAATTATACTACACTAACTATCTGGCTAACTGTCCATTCCTCCGCTGCCATCTGAGGAACTATGACACCCCCTGGAGACTCGCCATCGCCCCGACGGCGAAATTCCAGAAAACAAAATCGCACAGGTAGTGTTCAGTAGGGTGATTAGAGTGGTGAGAGCTGAAAGGGAACAAGTCACCTCACGTTTTAACCGTGGCTCCACAACAACTAACTATAACAGCCAACCATGGTCGAAAAGAAAAAGAAAATCCTGACGGGATCTCAGGAAGACCCAAGTTGAATGAGCAAATGGGAACTAGTCACCACACGTCGTTGAACGTGACTCATCAACTGGTCATAGGTGACCATGGTTAACAACAACAGTAAACCCTCTGTGCTCTTGTGCTGAAACCATGTAATAGAAATTAATCAGCATTATTGCATATCAAAATATGAAACATCAGCCGTGTAACTCCGACGGTGACCCAACAGCATAACACTTGGCCAATATGAGGTGGCTGTACTGAGACATCCAATCCTCACATGAGGTAGTATTGGTTTGATGGCAGCTTGCATAGTATGTCACTAACACTATGTCTTTCTTGCATGTCAGAGTCTTGTCACATTATCTGAAATCTCAAACAAAAAACAAGTTACAAATCGAAATAAAAGGAAAAACATATATATAACGTTAAACTTTTCACGTTATATGTCCTCGACAGTAATATCAACCCAATCCCAAACCCGGGGAAATACTGAACTCCCAAGATTTAACATATGACCAACAAATATGGAACAACATATATATGATGCCTAATAGCCAACATCATATATTAATTTTAAACCCAACCCCAACCCCGGGGGCATAAATAATCCAAGAATCCAAAATACTCGGATCGACATCATATAACCATATCTAGCAATGAACGGTGAAAAGTTAATGTCTGCCATCAACATCAACCGACTTCAAATATCACCATCATTATCAAATAGCAAATAATTAATGTTTGCCATCAACATCAACCGACTTCAAATATCCCCATCATTTTCAAATATCAAATAATTAAATGGGGTGATTATCAAATATCTCCCACCATTTCACATTTCAAACTCTAATTGCAAAGTAATCAAATTAATCTTTCCATCATTTGGAACAACATCATAATACCATCGACAGTAGAACTGTCCAACAACCACATCAGGTTATTTCTAGACCCTCTATAAGATTGTATTGACAATACACAATTGTCCCAATGAACACGGCCTATGTGGGAATAATACCATTTTACTAGGTTATCCTCAGGAGAGGAGACATTATAAGCATGTAGCTTATAAATTATATTCATGAATTACTCAGAATTCTCACATCTTTTGATGTGGCGGCCGAATATCATCAGCCGAGATTGGCTCGCATCATTAATGGGGACTATAACATAATAGCCCGATTGAACATCGGGTGTCTGTACTACTCGGTACACCTGTTGGGAATAAAGGGTTCATAATTTATTGACACCCCTATTATGGTCTATTCGCCTGCGTACCATACTATCCAACGGTATAATATCAAATTTTCCTTGTTTAATATCTGCTTGTTTATGGAGACTAGCCAACCTGTCGCTGACCTCCATATGAGCCTCCGTTAATCTCTTTTCAGGACAGACCAAATAGTCTTTCTCTGCATCGTCAGGATGAAATAAATCTTCGATGATAAAATTTATAGGAAATTTGAGGATGTCTACCAAAGAGTAAAAGTAGTGACCACCCAGTAGAAGTATGGGGAGTAATATTGTACCCTAACACTATATTAGGTACATGTCTAGACCATTCCACTTTATCCGATTCCTCTAATGAACGGAGCATAGCCAACAATGTCCTATTAAACCTTTCGCATATGGCATTCCCTCGCGGATTATATGTGGTGGTCTTGGATTTTTTTATCCCATACTTTTGACAGAGTTCAAGAACAATGGAGGACTAAAAGCCCTTTTCCTTGGTCCAGTGAAATTTACTGGGTATCCCAAAGTCTGGGATCCATCTACTCTGTATGACTTCTGCCACTGTTTTTGCAGTCTGGTCAATAGTAGGGTAAGCGACCACATACTTAGTAAACACATCAGTCATAATCAAGATATGTTTAAACCCATAGGAATCTCTTGAAGTTCAACAAAACCCATGGCAACCATCTCTAATGGACGGTTGGCTACAATATGACCGTAGGTAGTTGTAATCTTCTTTAGAGGTTTAGACATATTACAAATGGAACAAGATTTCACTAAATTATTGACATCCCCATTCATTCCACACCAAAAAAAATCGAGATTTTAATAATGCCAATGTCCTATCACGCCCTTGATGACCGATTTCATGAATAGCAGCCAATACAATCGGTCTTAAGACGTGAGGAACAATAATTTTTAATCCATCACACTTATTATCCTCATCCCTTCTAATACAAAGTATTCCTCTTCGAATGCACAACTTATCATGATGTAACCACAGCCTCTTAGCTTCCGGAATCCACCAGGTCGTGTCCACTGGAGCATCTGTTTCCATAGCTTTTAATACTACCTGAAGCACCAAGTCCTGTTGCTGCAGCTGTTGTATCTCTTTTAAACCATAAGTGACATGTTGTTTCTTTGCAGTAGTTCCCATCATCTCTACAGTCAACTCACGACTGTAAGAAGGTGTTAAAACAGCAAGGTTAATTCCAATATCCTCATCCTCAGACACTGCCTCGCGTTCTGTCTCGTCCTGTGTCTCAGGCAGGGGATACCGTGATAAAAAATCAGCATTTTTGTTTAATGTACCTTTACGATGTTTGATTTCGTAATCAAACACAGCCAACTGAGATAGCCACCTTTGTTCAATGGCCCCAAGATGCGCCTTATTTGAAAAAGTCAAACCCTTATTATCAGTAAAAACAGTCACCTTGTTACCTAATAGATAGGAACGAAACTTTTCAGTTATAGCCCATTTCAAACCCAACAATTCTAGTTTAAAACTGCTCTTTATGTTTTTCTCTTCTCTGCGGAGAGTCCGACTGGCATAAGCTATTACTTTACAGTGAGAATCCTGCTGCTGGCTCAACACAGCTCCCAGACCACTAAAAGACGCATCAATATCCAAGATAAATGGACTGCCAAAATCGGGGAATCCCAGAATGGGTGCAGAAATCAATTTAGATTGAAGATCTCGAAAAGAACTTTCCAATCACTACTCAATGAAACTTAGACAGCCCGTTGTTAAATGTCGTTTCGATCCACGGAGGTAAACCAGAAGGATAGCATTCATTTACCAAATCCCAAAAGAGGTTTGGCAATCTGTGAGAATCGGAGTATAAATTTTCTATAATACCCCGCCATGCCCAGAAAGGCCCTCACTTGCTTTACACTAGTGGGTATGCTAGATTCTGTATGGTGATACTTTGGTTGCTGTGTAGCAATGCCATTCCCTGAAATAGTGTGACCTAAAAAATCAACAGAATCCCTGCAAAAAACACATTTATTAGGATTAACTTTGAGACCTATTGATCTTATCCTTTCCAGCACATTACCTAAACGAATCAAATGATCATCAAAATCTGTCGAAAAAATCAACATATCATCTAAATATACTAGTAAAGATTTAAACATAAAATCTGACATTGAGTTTTGCATTAGGCGTTGAAAAGTGCCCGCAGAATTAGTCAATCCCATTGGCATTCTTGTATATTCATACAATCCAAAAGGTGTACAAAATGCCGTTTTTTCTATGTCCTCCTGTTTCATTGCCACTTGGTAGTACCCATGGTTAAATCCCAAATGGTAAACAACTTTGCACCATTCAGGAGTCCAAGTAGTCATCAATGCGAGGTAAAGGTACGCATCCTTTATAGTCTTTTATTCAATTCACGATAATCTCACAGAGGCGCAAAGTTCCGTTCTTCTTCTTTACTAATACTACTGGCGCAGCCAGGGCTGACGCTCTCCCGAATGACCTGTTTCTGTAGGAGATCCACCAATATGGTTCTGCACCTCTGTATAGAATGCAGGCGGAATCCGCCGGTACGGTAATTTAATAGGGTTGGTATCCTGTAAACGAATCTCGTGCTGAACTTTGTCAGCATAACCAACATCAAAATCATTATACGAAAATACATCATCATATCTACTCAATAGAGACAACATTGCAGCTTTTTGATTAGAGATCCCTGCATCCTACTCAGATCAAATCGGCTTGATCCCAAAGTTTATGTTCGATAGGGCCCGAAATCCCAAACTTTTCACCAAAGAAACTGCACATTCCACTGAGTTCGTAGAGATGACATTAAAATTCACACCATTAGAAGAATCAATTTCACAAATATTGCCTACAACTGTCCCATTTGAAAGGAAAACATCTTCATTTGCAATATTCAAAACATGAATAGCACAAATTCCTCTATTTAAATCAGTTACAGTATTGCAACACACAATACCCTTTCGAAGCAAAGAACGGTTGGACTCAAAAATGACCTGGCGACCCATACTATTCCCACCTTTAACTCGAACCCATATTACTCCCAATGAACTAGCTTTAATATGCGATTTCTTTCCCTTAGCAGACCAAATAAAGGCTGGAAGAGAAGACGGTACCACTTTATCAGGTACGGACTGGATAGAAGGACCTAGAATTGGTCGAAACAACCGCAGACGGCTAAGAATATTTGTCCCAATGATAGCATTATACTCACAACTATTATGAGATGGGGTATCTTTAAAGACATAGAATCCACAATTCGTAAGATAAGTATTATAAAGCTCAATATTAACAATAACATGGCCTAAGTAAGGTATATGAAGTCCATTTGCAGCTTTTAGCTGCACCCAATTATCCTATTTAGACAAGAATCTGGAAAATACATGCGAAATGCACTTTCAGTCAGAGCGGAAACCTGAGACCCAGTGTCAATAAGACACCTAAACACATTTTCCCCTTTTTCCATATCATGCAGTAGTTTGTCCCCTACCATCTTTTGTTCTGGGCCCTGTTGTCTGGCACCCAGGGTCGTGCCCCTCTCCCTGAGTGGCGCCCGTTTAACATAGCAACCCTACATGTGCCTACATTATGGCCATTCCGACCACATCGAGAGCAGTGTAAATGTAGGCGACTTCCCCCTTGGAGGTGAGGTTGTATCTGCTGTCCCCCCTGATGATGGGGAACAAAGACAGCAGGACGATCCCGGAATCTCTGATGGGATTCCCTGGGGTTTTACCATTCCTCCGGATACCATGGTCACCCTGGACTCTATATCACCCATTCGA
>JADZMA010001630.1:0-16517 GCA_020796225.1 Arion vulgaris
GATCATGGGGCTGTTAATTATGATCCCTTGCGATGGACATATTATTATTATTATTATATAAGTGGATTTTCCCCAGCTGGTAACGGTTTTTTCATCTGGAACACTAGAAGGCACAAACGGACGGCGTGATGTTAACACATCAGCCATCCGTATTGCCGATGGTCAAAGAAAAATACAGACAGTCAGTTAATTATTGGTTGAGTGGGAATTATGCTGCCTGAATACAGTGGTGTCCAATGCTTTGATATATTGGGGCGCATCTCTCACCAACAGGTGTGGAGTTTCGGAGCAGCAGTAGGCAATTACCAGTTATAATACTATTAATTATCATCAAATGGCTTGTTCTGAGCAGAGCTTTGTCACCCCAACAGTCCTCGGAATCTTCTCTCTCTCATAGGCCAGATGTCACTGCCTCTGCGGCCGTCATGTTCAAACCATCTGATTGCAACCTGAATCCATCTTCTTAGTAGCCTTCTCTTTCTCTCTTTGCCGGTATACCTCCCATCTGTGATGGTCTTCTCCAGCCATTCATATGTCTTTTATATGTCCAAAATATCTAAAATTTGCTCTTTTTCGTATATGTGGCATCAATAGTTTTCTTTGATTTTTTGGAGTTCTCTATGGATGGAATTTATTTGTTCTCTCCTCTTTTTCCACAGTTTATGAGGACTCATAACAAACATATATTCAGAAAGCACAGATATATTTTTATAATACTACTACTAGAGTAATAATAAAATGTATTAACTTTATATATAACAGTTTAATACTTTATATTATAACAGTTTATTACTTTATATATGGCGATTTAATCTTTATATATAACAGTTTAATACTTTATCTGACATGTTTACCGTTTTTAATAAAATGTTTGAAATTTGACGTGGTTGACTAAATGGTAAGAGACATATTCGAAATATTTATAAAATGAAATTATGATTAAGAGATTAAAGCCGGATGAGAAAAATAGGGCGCATATTGGCGCCGCCAGCAGTTACCAGCAGACGGTGCACCTCAAAGTGATATTCGCTTTCCGATACAATGGATACAAAAGCGTAAAAGGCAGGCCGCGCAAAGATGGGCCTCAGAGATAACAGGGCGATGAGCCTGAAGAATTCTTCTTATCCTAACGCTGTAGAGGCACGCAGGATTGGGAGAAAGAAAGAAGAAACTAGCGCTGCGTTGGACGGCGTTGGCTGAAACCAGGCCAAGTACAGCTATGGGGCCTACGGATCAGGTAAAAATCATAAATCGGACCCCAATACGATCCCGTGACTGTCCTTTTTCTGAGTATTGTTGTATATAGACAGATTCATTTTAAAATCAACACAAAATGCTAAATCAAAGTTATATTGTACAACAAGTTAGGTTGTATAATAAGGAATATCAATATTATTCATATTTTCTTTAATAAATAACCATGTACCTCACAGAGATTGAGTAAAATTGCAATAAACTTGTAGTATTCTATCCAAACATATATATATATATATATTCATATATATATATATATATATATATATATATATATATATATTATGTATATATATATATATATATACTATATATATACTTCTTCCCAGCCTACAGCTGAAACTAGGTCTAGGGTTTTCCCATCAATTCAATCCAGGCCCAGTTTAGGTTGGCTGTAGTATAGGTAACATGTAGCCATCCACACAATCCTACACACAAGGAAACCATGCACATATTCAAAACTGGCACATGAAATATATGTACATTAAGTGGGATAAGAAGTGCAACGTTGAGTGAAATACAGATTTCTCTGATTAGTGTTATCTATTTATTATAATCTTAACACACTAAATATGATGGTTATTACGTTACCCAGTATAAATGTCTTAAACATAAGTCACATCTCACACCCTCACCTCCATACTAACTACGGGTTAACACAGAACAAGCAGTAATACGTTAGTTAATTGTGGTTGAAATGTTACGATAAGATCTAAACATGGCCAAATGATTAGTCGTGTGCATGCTCATTAGGAGGTCTGATTTGTGTGTGTGGCCGACATGGGTGTTTAATTTCTCTTTTAACCTCTCATTCTTGTTTTGTCTGGGTGTCTCTGTAGCGTAGGATTTATGTGCTCGTGCCAAAGTTAACCGGTTTTGTTTCCCTCGTGGAGCCATCAGGATATTATTACCAGAGATCCTGATGATCTCAGTGTAGATGAGATCGAGTTCCCGGTCTATAGAGACGGACCTTCGATAAAGCATTGGGTCCCCGTGTTCCAATTTGAGAACGTAAAAGGGCAGCTTGGCGGTTCAAAATCGAGGCGAAACAAATTGAGCCGCCTGTACATATAATTTCATTAGAAAGATCTGGAATAAAATGTCCTACTAAATGCTCACCCGTCTTCAAAATTACATCAGGGATCCTCTGCCATTTGCTGGGGTTTGTGCTGCAGCTGAGATCTTCCCGTATAAGAAAGAGTCGGAGCATACATGGTTACTCACCGAAGTGCAATGATGATTTTCTCAAATTTTGAGCATAGTGGTTCTTTACGTATATATTGAACGCGCGGGACTTATGTTTTTATCCCGTCTCATTAGCACTAAGACTCGATCTCACCTACTGGGATCGGATCTCTGGAAAAATATCCCGATGGCTCCACGAGGAAACAAAACCGATTCTACTGGCACAGAAGCAAACATAACCTCTACGCTACAGAGATCCAGAAAACCGGCTAACAAGAATTGTGAAAAACTGCAGTGAAAGAAGTGCTATTAGGAAGGGATAAAAATCAGGCATAAGGGCATGATACATTGAGGAAGGCTGAAGAGCGACAGGCAAGGAAGACAAAACCAGAGGGGACGAAACATTCTTCTGTCGAGAATAAAAATCAGGCATAAAGACATAATACATTGAGGAAGGCTGAGCGACGAGCGAGGAAGACAAAACCAGAAGAGGATGAAACATTCTTCTGCTGTCGGGAGGTAAATCAGGCTATCGAGACAACGATACATTGAGAAGGCTGAAGGCGACAGGCAAGAGGAAGATCAAAACAGAGAGGGGGACAGAAACATTCTTCTACTGTCGAGAGAGTAAAATCAGGCACATAAAGGGACATGATACATTGAGGAGGCTGGCAGAACGCGACAGGCAGAAGGGCAACCAGAAAGGGACAAAAACAGTTCTTCTACATGTGTAGCACTATCTAATCTGTTTTGCCTCTAACTGTCAGGATAAGAGAGATTTCTAAAGCAGGCTTTTGTTTGCCGCTTCTAAATAGTATTTTCGTCACCTACTGTGTTATCTGAGTCCCACCTATGTGTGGGCTGCATACACTTTATATTCGTATATCTGAGATAACTCTCAGTGCCTCTTTGGGTTACTCAGTTAGTAAACTCTTATGTTTCGAACCATTTAATTTGTTGTTTCTTGGAGTAAAGCATAGACAAGTTGGGCATTGTGACTACAATGAGCACAATACATCAAGCAGAGAAGCAGTGGATGTTAGATGTCATTAGTAGCTAATCTTCAATGAAAAATAAGTCTCTGACCTATTGTATATGCAGCAAGTACAGTCGATCTAGGCCGACTTTATTGTTTTGCGAAGCGCTGATCAAGTCACTGCCATGTAAGTGGGCGGAAAAGAAGTGCCTCCTGTCAATATTTGAACACCACTGTGATAGTGTTGGATGTTATATTGCCAGCGATATCATTCTTGCTGGCCCAAGATCATTTATAATAATAATAATAATAATTCCTCTCGTGCTGGGTATACGTTCCATAGGGCCTGCAAGTAATTTCATCCATACCACAGCTCTGTCCTGGGCAACTCGCTCAAAATCTCCTCCATGACCTGAGACTATTTCCTGCTATCTCTCAGCAAAGTTCAACCTGCGCGGTCTCATAGGTCGACCTCTCTGGCGAACCCTTTGCATCCCACTTCAATGCTATGCTTTGTATTCGATTGATCATTTCTCCTCAGGTGTACTTAACATATTTCATCGTAGTAGTTAGCCAGACATGTTTCTGATTCATCCTTCTATATAGTTCGTTCCAATTTATATTCATTATTTTTCGCCAGACATCTATTTTCAAATGCATTCAACTTGCTTTCTATATCTTTGGTGTTTTCAACTCTCGCTGTCATATATTAGGATTGATACAATATTTCCAGATTGAAGAATTCGTAATTTAGTTTTAATACTATATAACTTGAAGTTCCATATTTTATTTAGACTTTAAAGCAGTGTTGCTTTGTAATTCATGTCATAATTTCTTTTTTAACATTTCCACGTGCAATCAAATTACTACCAAATAGGTTGAACTGCTCTGTTATTTTTAATGTTTCCCAGATTCCAGTGTGATATCTGCATTGCTATATAGGTAGTCTTCATTATATTTGTTTCATAAGCTTATCATGGTCAACTTTTGATGCTATAGATGACAGATTTATCTGTTTTCTGCATATCTTGGTTGTTTCTACTTAACAATACAACCATCATCTACAAATCCCAAATCTTCTAGTTGACTATTCTCTGCAATCGATGCCAGTTTTCCTTCCTGCAACATTTTCGCATCACCCAGTCAATAGCCACTCCAAACAATAGTGGAGATAGAATACAGCCTTGCTTGCTTTACTCAGTTTCCAACCATAAATAGTCACTGTGTCTACATCAATTGATTTACCTGTGGTCCATCATAGAGGCTCTTTATAATGTTTATTATTTTGTCTGGTATTCCATAGCATCTCAGGATATTCCACAGAGATTATGTGCGAACTATCAAAGGCTTTTTTTAAAATCTGATGAAATTTAGTACAGTGGTTGTTGCTTCTCAATATGTTCCTCCAAAATTAGTCATTGAGGGTAATTATTTGGTCTATTAACTTCTCCCAGGTCTAAAAACCAACATTCTTCTCTCAGGATTGTGTCCACTGTATTTGAAGTTCTATGAAGAATGATTTTGCAGAAGAGTCTTAATTATTATGATAATAAGTGATCCTCTCCAGTTATTGCAATCTTCTGAGATCACCCCCTTTACAAGGGATCTTGGTGATGTCTTCTTCCGATCGGTCTGGGGCAGTTTCTTCTTCCATATTTGTCTAAATGGTTTCTTGCACCTGGCTAATGATTCCAGTATCATCAGCCACTTTGAGCATTTCTGCCGGTAATGTTGTCATCACACCTTTCTTGCTTATTGTTTATCAAAGAAATCTGATTGCCTCCTGAATATCAGCTACATATCATATTCGTTGTTTAGTAGGGAGCTGTTTCTTGCCTCTTCGTCAAACTTGAGTAGTACTGGTGGATCAGGTCTATTCAATATTTCTTCAAAATGTTCTGCCCATCTTTTCTTCTGTTCAGTATCTGATGTTAGAACTTACCATCTTCTCTTGATTAGGCCATGCTAGAGGTAGCAATGTTCCAATGAGATTATTTTAGTGTATTGTATGTAACATTTTACTATTCCAGTCTTAAGCTAACCTTTTCCCCTTCTTCCGGCCCAGTCGATTGACATATGCTCTTTTATCTCTTCTAGCTGCTCTTTTCACTTCCTTGTCTTTGCAGTCTATTCATCTTTGCTTGGATTTCATCTGTTGCATCCTTAGTATTAAATATCCTTCGTTTCATCTTTCTTCTTGTAGACCACATTTCCAGGTGTCATCTTGCTTATCCAGGGTTTTCTGTCTTTCGTCTTTAGTCATGCATCTACTATTTGCTGCTAATAGATGTATCCTTCTATCTTAGTCCATTTGTCTTCAATATTTCTATTCATTTCTGCAGTGAGTAACTCAGAACTATTCTTAAGATTCAGACGATATTAACTCTTTTACCTCATTATTTTTAGTCCAGATCATTTATACTGTTTAAATATTTACTGGTCTTTTTATTTGTATCTGTATCTATAATTTACCAGTTTACTAAGAAATAAATTATCTATTAATAGAAAATATCTACAATCTTTCTATATTTATTTTGTTATTTTAATAACTCTTCTGTGATATATATATATATATATATGTATATTCTTATTCTTCCTCTTAGGGGAGGGGAGGTGGAAAGGGGAGGGGTAGCGGTGGTGTAATTATCTTATGTTTACTTGTTCTGGTGCCTTTATGCTATTATTCATTTTTCTCATGGCTGTTCTCGATGCCGTCGCTCCATCTTTTGCTTCATTGCACCGAGTTTTATCCCATATGGCGTTGTCCTTCTCCTCAGAAATGGCACCTTCCAACCTGTGAAGTCTGCTAATTCACTGGGCTCTGCCGGCTCCAGCTGCAAAAATCCCTAGAGTCTCTGGGAAAATAGACAGAACAGTGAACGATCCAGATTCGAACCCACGACCTTCAGAACACAAGGCAGAACCCATGCATAGGGCCTTCAACTTGATATATCTGTCTCTATGTGTAGCATCATCAAATAAGACCTTCTTGATATATATATATATCTATCATGTACATCATCAAATAGAGACCTTCTTGATATATATATATCTCTATCTAATATGCACATCATCAAATAGAGACCTTCTTGATATATATATCTATCTAATATAACCATCATCAAATAAGACCATTCTTGATATATATATCTCTATCTATATAAATAATATATTGCATCATCAAATAGAGACCTTCTTGATATATATATGTCTATCTATATAATCATTCTTTTGTCTATCAAATAGAGACTATTGTGATATATATATATCTCTACTATAAATAATAGCCACATCATCAAATAGAGACCTTCTTGATATATATATATCTCTATCTATATAAATAAATATGTGCGCATCATCAAATATGAACAATATTAAATATATATATCTCTATCTATATAAATAATATGTGCATCATCAAATAGAGACCTTCTTGTATATATGTCTCTATCTATATAAATAATATATGCATTATCAAATAGAGACCTTCTTGATATATATATCTCTATATAAATAATATACATCATCAAAAGACATAACAAATATATATATGTCTCTATCCTATATAAATAATATGTGTCATCAAGTAGAGCCTTCTTGATATATATATATCTATCTATATATAAATATGTGTCATCAAATAGAGACCTTCTTGATATATATATCTCTATATAAATAATATGTGCATCGTAAATAGAGACCTTCTTGATATATCACCTCTCTATACTAAATAATATGTGCATCATCAAACTAGAGACCTTCTTGATATATGCTCTCTATCTAATATGTGCATCATCAAATAGAGACCTTCTTGATATATATATATCTATCTATATAAATAATATGTGCATCATCAAATAGAGACCTTCTTGATATATATACTTATCTATCTTTATATAAATAATATATGCATCATCAAATAGAGACCTTTATGATATATATATCTCTTACCATAAATAATATACATCATCCAAATAGAGACCTTCTTGATATATATATATCTATCTATATAAATAATATGTGCATCATCAAATAGAGACCTTCTTGATATATATATCTCTATCTATATAATAATATGTACTGTCATCAAATAGAACCCTTCTTGATATATATATCTCTATCTATATAAATAATATATTGCATCATCAAATAGAGATTAGCTAACATTATATATATACCTACTGTCTATATAAATAATATACACTGTCATCAAATAGAGACCTTCTTCGATATGCCGTATCTCTCACATAATAATGTACGCATCATCAAATAGAAGACCTTCTTGACTATATATATATCTATCTATATAAAATAATATGTGCATCATCAAATAGAGACCTTCTTGATATATATATCTCTATCTATAAATAATATGTACATCATCAAATAGAGACCTTCTTATTATATATATCTCTATCATATAAATAACTATGTGCATCATCAAATAAGACCTTTCTTGATATATATATATCTCTATCTATATAAATAATATGTGCATCATCAAATACTGAGAACCTTCTTGATATATATATCTCTATATAAATAATATACGCATCATCAAATAGAGACCTTCTTGATATATATGTCTCTATATAAATAATATGTGCATCATCAAATAAGACCTTCTTGATATATATATCTCTATCTATATAAATAATATGTGCATCATCAAATAGAGACCTTCTTGATATATATATATCTCTATCTATATAAATAATATGTGCATCATCAAATAGAGACCTTCTTGATATATATATCTCTATGTCTATATAAATAATATATGTGCATTATCAAATAGAATATTCTTGATATATATATCTCTATATAAAATAATATGCACATCGTAAAGACCTTCTTGATATATATATCTCTATCTATATATAAATAATATGGCAAATAATAAATAAGACCTTCTTGATATATATATATATATCCTATCTATAAATAATATGCGCATCATCAAATAGAGACCTTCTTGATATATATCTATCTCTATATAAATAATATGTGCATCATCAAATAGAGACCTTCTTGATATATATATCTCTATATAAATAATATGTACATCATCAAAATAAGCCTTCTTGATATATATATCTCCTCTATCTATTATGTGCATCATCAAATAGAGACTATTCTTGATATATATGTCTCTATCTATATAAATATTATGTGCATCATCAAATAGAGACCTTCTTGATATATCTCTATCTATATAAATAATATGTATTATTGCATCATCGATGAGACATTCTTGATATATATCTCTATATAAATAATATATACATCATCAAATAGAAGACCTTCTTGATATATATATATCTATCTATATAAATAATATATTATCATCAAATAGAAGAATTACTTCTTGATATATATATCTCTATCTATATAAATAATGTAACCATCATCAAATAGAGACCTTCTTGATATATATATCTCTATATAAATAATATGTGCATCATCAAATAGAGACCTTCTTGATATATATATCTCTTTCTATATAAATAATATGCATACATCATCAAATGAGACCTTCTTGATATATATATCTCTATATAAATAATGTACTTGCATCATCAAATAGAATATTCTTGATATATATGTCTCTGCTATAAATAATATGTAATCATCAAATAATTAACTATTGATATATATATCCTCTATCTATATAAGTAATATGTGCATCTACATCAAATGAGACAACCTATCAGTATAACTATATCACTCTATCTATATAAACCTTATGTGCATCATCAAATAGAGACCTTCTTGATATATATATCTCTATATAAATAATATGCGCATCATCAAATAGAGACCTTCTTAGTATATATATCTCTACTCATATAAATAATATGTGCATCATCAAATAGAGACCTTCTTGATATATATATCTCTATCTATATAAGCTAATATGTGCATCATCAGAGATTCTTCTTGATATATATATCTCTATCTATATAAATAATATGTGTATCATCAAATAGAGACCTTCTTGATATATATATCTCTATATAAATAATATAAGCATCATCAAATAGGGCCTTCTTGATATATCTCTATATAAAAAAAAATGTGTGCACATCATCAAATAGAGACCTTCTTGATATATATATATGTCTATATAAATAAATATGCAGCATCATCAAATAGAGACCTTTTGTATATATATCTTTATATAAATAATATACATATATCATCAAATGAGACCTTCTTGATATATATATATCTCTATATAAATAATATGTGCATCATCAAATAGAGACCTTCTTGATATATATATCTCTATCTATATATAAATAATACATGTGTCATCAGAAGAAAATGAGAATATTCCCTATTGATATATATATCTCTATCTATATAAATAATATGTAGTCCATCAAATAGAGACCTTCTTGATATATATATGTCTCTATATAAATAATATGCACATATCATCAAATAGGGCTGCACGATATATGTCTCTATATAAATAATATGCATATCATCAAAGACCTTCTTGATATATATATATCTATATAAATAATAATACATCATCAAATAGAGACCTTCTTGATATATATATATCTCTATCTATATAAATAATATGTGCATCATCAAATAGAGACCTTCTAGATATATATATCTCTATATAAATAATATGCACATCATCAAATAGAGACCTTCTTGATATATATATCTCTATATAAATAATATATCATCAAATGAGAGAACTGCTTGATACTGTATATATGTCTATATATACTTTCTATATATATCTGTTATAATATGCACATCATCAAATAGAGATATTTGATATATATATCTCTATATAAATAATATGCATCATCAAATAGAGACCTTCTTTATATATATATAAAAAAATTGTTGACGATGCCAACAAGAGAATAGGCACTATCGTCCGAAGACGACGCTAGAATGGATTGGACATGATGCGCATAGAGACTGGCTCCGACACGAAAACTGCACTGAGATGGACTCAGAGGGTAGGCGAAAGCGTGGAAGACCCAAGACGACCTGGAGAACGATAGAGCAAGAACTGAAGGAAATGAATCATAGCTGGAACACAATACAGAGGAAGGCCATGAACAGGGAAGAATGGTGTGCGTTTGTTGCTGCCCTAAACGCCAAGGCGTAACAGGCTAAAGAGAGAGAGAAAGCAAACAACCATCGACTGGCACTATAGAGACAAATCCTCCACATTAGCCTACCTTATCGTGGTTGGAGGATTTGTGTACGCTTATGATCCTTCAGGCTATGTCATGGGAGTATAACTCCTGGCAGGTCTAACCAAGCCGAACAGACTGAAGGTGAAAGGCCAGACCAAAGGCGGGGAGCAGGATGGGGCCTCATAAGGTGACAGCGCAGAACCCACCGGCGAGTGGTACATGCTCTGGCTGCAACCAACCCATCCCCCAGCTATGGGTAAATAGCAGTCCTCTCTCTCTCTTGAGGAGGACATCCTTTCTTGTCTTCCTTCTACTTTTTGTTCACACTCCTGTAGTCGGTTTGTGCTCTGCTGATGCTCTGGTTCTAATCAAACTTGCAACAACCTAGGGTCAATGAAAGAAGAAGACACCTCAGGAAGGGATATGCATCAACGTCTTCTCGACCATGAAAACATGCACGTCTTCGCACTGACACTAACGATCCAGGACGTGACGATCCGTTTGTCTGTGTACAGTGGCATAGATGCTATCTCACTCTAATCTATTTATGAATTGCAACAGCATGCAAGGAGACAACGGTGGCGGGGAATGAATCAGAGTGGCTCGTGCCTGGACGACACGTTGGACAGGTGGGAGATGTCTGTTGCGTTGCCCCTTTTGCTGAAGGAACGAAGTACTAACATTCCTTGGTAGCAGAGGGTTGGAGCTAGCTGTCGGCAGATCACAGACCTGGGTGGTAAGGAAAGCCACAGGCTCCCCAGCAAACATGGCAGAAAAAACTAAATGTAAAAAATACGAGCTCGGGTGTCGCCTCGGTTACCAAGGCCCGCGCCGAGTAGTAAATCTCCAGGCTACCGGTGAAAAGTTAGCAACTGGAAACAAAGATCTGTTCTCTCTTAACATTTTACAATTAAATATCTGTGGTCTGTCAACAAAGAAACTAGAATTAACACACCTGCTACACTATAAGAAAATACACATAGCACTCTTACAGGAAACCCTCCATCGGAACACAGACCAACATATTCCAGGATACAGCATATTCACCTGTAAATGTAATGACTGCAGAGGAATCATCACTTATATAAGAAATGATATCCAGGGGAACGTGACAAACATCACATCTCATCAACCGTCTGATATACAGAGAGCAACAATTTGGCAAGACGGGAAAAAATACACAGTCTATAATGTGTACAACCCCCCCTGGTACCAATTGCAGCTTTCCATATCTCAGTGACACTGTGTATTCTGGACTCATCCTTGCTGGAGATTTCAATGGACACTCCCCTCAATGGGGCTACAAAAAATATAACCAGACTGGGAAAGCGATTGAAGAAATGTGTAACACAAGCAATCTACTGGTCCTTCAAGACAACACATCAACTCCAACCCTCTTACACAGGGTACACAACACGTTAAGTAGGCCAGATTTGACCATTCTTTCATCTGACCTCCAAAGACATACTTTGGAAGTGCTTGACGGCCTAGGAAGTGACCACAGACCTATCCTAACATCCATACTGACACCATCTCCCAAACGATTTCTACAGAGAGCACGCTGGAATTTCAAAAAGGCCAATTCGACAAAGTATCAAGAAACAACAGATAAACTTCTAGGTGAAATAAAGTGTAATACAACAATTGCACACCACTGCGCTGTGATCACAGAAGCCCTGCTGAAAGCAGCCTCCATCTGCATTCCTAGAGGATGTAGAAAGAACTATAAACCATTCTGGAATGAAACAATTGCCAAAATAGTACAAGAAAGAGAACAAGTGAGGAAACATTTTGAAGAGAAGCCCACACTAGAAAACAAAATCCTATACAATAGAACTAATGCTGAAGTAAAACGGACCGTCAATACGGCCAAAAGAGAAAAATGGCATAAAACAGTAGCAGATCTTGACGTAGGAAGAAATGGGGCTAAAGCATGGTCATCACTGAGCAATTTGTGTGGAGAAAACGTCGAAACAACCCCAGGCCTATAAGTACAGATAAAGCAACAATAGTGGAAGATCAAAAGAAAGCAGAAATATTTAACAAATACTTTGCTTCCATTAACAGAACAGATAAACATACAACGAAGGACAAAGACCGCATACATGAGCTCAAGATAAAAGAACATGCCTGCAGCACCAATATTGCACTCTTTGAGGACGACTTCACACAAACTGAGCTCACTAGAGCAATGAAGAAACTAAAACTTCGGAAGTCACCAGGTCCAGACAAAATACATAATGAGATGCTCATCCACCTTGGTAATGTTGGTAAAGCAGTGATCCTAGATCTAATTAATAAAACTTGGAATGAGGGTACATTGCCCAAGACATGGAAGAATGCAACAATAACACCTATCTTGAAGAAAGGAAAACCATCTGAAGACGTGAAAAGCTATAGGCCAATATCCTTCACTTCATGCCTAGGTAAACTAGCTGAAAGAATGATTAATCACCGGTTATATTGGTGGCTCGAAACCACCAAGATGCTGAACAGTAGCCAAGCAGGGTTTAGAGCAGGACAGAGAACTGATGATCAGATTTTTAGACTGAGCCAAATGATCATTAACGGGTTCCAGGGGGGAAACACACTACTGCTGTATTCATTGACTTGCAACAAGCATACGACAGAGTGTGGCGAAAAGGATTGCTGGGTAAAATGTTAGATACAGGAATCCATGGTAAGATGTATCGTTGGGTGAAAACATCCCTCACAGACCGCACAATCCAGACAAAGATCAATAATGGCATCTCTTCCAAGCAGGTGCAAGAAGAAGTCACCCCAGGCTCCACTAAGTTGTACACTTTTCCTCCTGTTTCTGAATGACATGCCCAAAGAGCTACTGACAGAAAAAGCATTATATGCTGATGACCTGGTTCTTTGGCACACCAGCAAGCACACTGGCTTCAGTGAAGGCGCTAAATGAAGACCTTGACAGGCTTAGTAAATACTGTGAAACATGGAAATTGAAAGTGAACTACACCAAGACAACCTACTCTATTTTCACCAGGAGTAAAATAGGCAAAGAAAAATATTACACTAACACTAGATGGTAATATTTTAAAGAAAGAAGATAACCCAACATACCTAGGGGTGACGATGGATAGGCAGCTCTCATTTAACAAACATGTCCAAAACCTGAAGTTAAAGTCAAAAAAAGAGACTAAATCTCCTAAAACGACTTGCAAGTACCTCATGAGGCGCAAACAAAAACACACTTAGGCAACTCTACATCGGTTATGTACGCTCTGTAATGGATTGCAACCTAGCACTGCAGGCAACATGTAGTAAAACAACAAAGGAAGCTCTGGACAAAGTACAGAGCCAGGCAGTACATTTCATCTCTGGAGGTATGAGATCAGCCCCTACAGCAGCATGTGAAATCCATACAAACATCGAGCCCTTGCGAATGCGTAGGGAGGCAGCAGTAGTAGAGACAGTGGAAAGATATAAAAGACTTAGCTAGAAACCACCTAACAGACAATTAGTAGACAATCATGACCACAGCACAGACTGAAGCAAAAACAATCCTAGATGTGGCATTAGGCCTGCAAGAAAATATCACATGCCGGAGAACAGAGAAGTGACACAAATTGTACACACAGAAGTCCCTCCAAATTGTAGTCTCGCCTGTCCAAAAAATAAACACCACACTTACCAAAGACATCACCAAGAAGAACTCAGACCCAGTAGATCTCTGGATGGTGGCCCAAGACACCATACTATCTTTCCCAGACGAGTGGATACATGTATATACAGATGGCTCAGCTTCAAGGGACTATTAATGCTGGATACGTGCACGAACAGAATACCCAGACAAATCGTGTGACGAGTTGCAAAATGCATGTGGAAAGTACTGTTCTAATTTTGAGGCCGAGACCATTGCCATTGAAGCTTCAGTGCACCATCTTACAAACATATTCCAGCTCCATCCCGAAAAAAACTCAGCACACTGTTATCTTTACTGATGGTAAGTCAGTGCTACAGTCACTAGAAAATGCAAACCTTGAGAGCCCAGCGTGCCAGTCCCTGGCTCTATCCATCAGTTCATTCATCAACACCTTTGCCGTCAAGCTTACTTAACAGTGGATACCAGGACACAGCAACATACAAGGAAATGAAAGAGCAGACATCCTTGCAAAGGCAGGGGCAAATAGTCAACAGCATGACAGACCAATACCTCTGCAGACTGCTAAACAAATAATAAGAAGTAACAAAGAAGGAGGAGTGGATGAATGAGTGGGCAATGGCAACTGGCAGAGCCTCTTAAACACATGACCACTCCAAATCCCAAAGATGCTATAAATGACCTCACACGACAAGAACAAGTCATTATTTTTCCGCCTTAGGACACAACATGTGCCCCTGAATGCTCACCTACACGCATCCAACCAAAGATTGCCTCACAATGTCAACTGTGTGACTATTCAGAAGAAACTGTCACACACCATCTCTTCCAGTGCTCTGCACTCAGTGACCTACGCCACAAGTACCTACCTCCAGACCCAGATGTTGAAAACTCTCTATGCTAACACACCACAACTCAGACAGACCTGTAAATTCACTGCCATGGCCTCAAGTCGAAGGGCAAATGCTCAGATGACTGCTGGATCGGAAAAGTAAAGTAGAGACAAATGGACAAAAGACCATTCTCAACACAACAACAGCGACGGATACTATGGTTCGTCCGTAGTGAACAGTTGCCATACTTCCCCTCCGTACCGGCCACAACAAGCTCCGCGCCCACATGTTTCATAAATTTAAAATTGGCACAACTAGCCTGTGCCCCTGCAAAAGGCGGATATGACGGCAGAGCATGTTCTGCAAGATTGTCAACTGATAGCAGGCATAAGAAAAGAAACCTGGCCTCAAAACACAGAGCTCGCGAAGCTTTGCGGAGAAACGAGTCCCTTAAAAACACGGTAAATTCATGATAAAGTTGGTTCATCAGTCTAGGCCGTGATCGCAAAGAGAGAGAGAGAGAGAGAGAGAAGAATCGACACATTAAAATAAGTTCATAAATTGACTTGACAACGCTTAGGTCGACATTCGGATTCGCTTGTCCGCGGTTCTTATAACTATAAAGGCATATGAACCGCGGCTCAGCGTATTCACGTTCTTGGCGCAAACTACACATATTATACAGAGTGGTTAACTTGCCAGTATAAACGAACGCTAATATGAAGAAGACTTGACAATGAATGGAGCATCAAAAGAAGGTACAACATTGACTTGACATCCACTGAATCAGGACATCGAAGTCAGAGAAGGTACGCCTGAATCGTGAGTGTCACTTATAATAAGGAAAGCAGGCTTACAAGTACAACAATCATTCAGAAGAGTCATGTAGCCCTGACTACGCCTGAATTCAGCGAGTGAACGCAAGAAGAAGAATAGGAAGAAGGATATCGAAATAAGGTCAAACATTGCCTTGACATAGACTGAATCATGAATGAATGAAAATCGTGGCATATCCTTTCCAAGGCGTAGCCATCAATCCAAGGAAACGAGTCGTTGATTCTCTGACATCACTTATACTTTCAGTAGTTTGCCATTGCTTTCTGAACGGTGAGGTCTATTTTTACCTTTGTAAAATCCCACGAAACGAATTTGCTTTCAAACTTGCCCACTGTGGGTTTGAACCAGGTACCCTTGGTTTGTGAACAAAATTCCAACATTGTCTTGACATCTGCTGAATCAGAACATCGAAAGGTCGCTAAGGGGGCAGGGATCGGCGAGAACTACTGGTAGTAGCAGTGCAAGTACGGAAAAGCAATGCAGGTCCATACGAACAAAATGCACGAATCTCCTCTCGGATGTCCAACAAAATATAGTCCAAGTTCCGAAGAAAAGAAACAGCCTCGAAACATCTGTGATAGAATCCTAATCCCGGAGTAAGGGCCTATTATAATTGCTATCTCCGGGAG
>JADZMA010001631.1:0-16503 GCA_020796225.1 Arion vulgaris
TTTTTTATAATCTTTAAATTTGTTGTATCATCAGTTGTTTTTTATATTGTATTCATTCTTTTATAATCTAGTTAAATTTTTTGTATCATCATTGTGTTTGTATTTGTACTTCTATTCTCTTATATAATCTAGTTATAATTTGTTTACCATCAGTTGTTTTTTGTATTTTTAAATTTATTCTTTATATAATATTAAATTTTTTGACATCAGTTGTGTTTGTATATTGCACTTCTATTCTCTTATATAATCTAGTTAGAATTTGTTGTATCATCAGTTGTGTTTGTATATTGTACTTCTATCTATACCTATTATATTGTACCTATCTATACCTATTGTATGTATGTATGTTTGTTACCTATAGACTCCGAAACTACTGAACAGATGTAGCTGAAATTTACAGGATATGTTTGTTTTAATGTCGGGATGCTACCTGTCACAGTTTGAAATAGGTAGCGCTGAAGCTTTCGAAACAATCTAAAAATAATAACACGCTCATTTCATCGAGAGTTTCTAACCAAATCTCCATTAACGTTTCCGACGAAAAACGCAAATTTCATCGAGAGTTTCTTCCGGAAGTTTACAGTATGTGCATCTACACGATTCGATGATGTATGATTCAAGTCCATATTTCAAACAAGCCGTTAAAGTCAATATTTCAAACAAGCTGAAGGTTTAGCTTCTAATCATGATCATAGATACTGCAAATCATATTTTAAGTTCCATCTATTCCATCAATGTTTAGTTAGCTATGTTAGCAAAAATTGCTCTATATTCAATTAAACAAACAAAACTACGATCCGAGGAATACGTTCATTTGAGGGAAGCTATTGAGCGATTTCTATAAATGCAAGATGGTTATTTTGCCATCAACGTTTACTGATGTACAATGTTAAGTTATATTATGAATATTATCCAATATTAGATTACACGACAGAAACGGGGTTACCATTTATTATTTTGTAATCAATCCATACCATTGACCTATGACGGGGCAATTCTAAATTAGTACAACCATTTCGCAATAGGTTGCGCGTGAGTAGTTTCGACAAATGATTCATACAGTTTTCATGATTTTTCAAAACATTTACTTCAGCAGTTTCTATGCATTTCCTAATAGAATTTAATCAAATGCTAATTTTTTTAATTTATTCCAGCGAAACATCAACAGTGATATTTGATTCCGTGTGTGAAGACAAACAAGCTGCAGTTATTTCCATACGCTCTTCACGAATTTTCCACACATTTGCAATTATTATGCCTGAATATTACCCAATATTAGATTACATGACAGAAACAGGGTGACCATTTAATATTTTGTAAATCAATCCATACCATTGACTGCTATAGCGACGTGCAATTCTAAATTAGTACAACCATTTCGCAATAGGTTGCGTGAGTAGTTTCGACAAATGATTCATACAGTTTTCCTGATTTTTCAAAACATTTTATCAGAGTTTCTATGCATTTCCTAATAGAATTTAATCAAATGCTAATTTTTTTATTTATTCAGCGAAACATCAACAGTGATATTTAATTCATGTGTGAAGACTAACAAGATGCAAGTTATTTCACACGCGCTCTTCAAAATTTTCCACACATTTGCAATTATGCCTCCCAAACGAAAAGCTATTGCCCATCTACCCTAGAGCACGAAAGAGAAAGGCATTACTAGCTTCAGAAACAGATGAGCAACAGAAAGCAAGAGTGCAAACTGTTCGAGTCGCACTGCTGAAGCCGTCTCTGTCCTGAAACAGACAGCAACTGGGAAGCAAGACTAGAACAATCGAGCACGCACTGCTCAAGTCCGATCAGCTGAAACAATCGAGCAACGGGAAGCAAGTCTGCAAACCGGTCGGATACGCACTACTCTATCCAGACTAACACTGCACGCTGATTTAAATCTAGGTGCATTCCATTACAATACTAATTATGATTACAGTCTTCATCCAAATGTGGTTATTGGAAAATGGATAGATTATAATGTATTCTACAGTTTTAATCAAAATCCTGACATTCGTTGTTCATCATCTGTTTGTGCAATTCGTGAAATCGATCAGTACATTTGCAAATATGTCAACAAGGAAGCTAATATGAGTTTTGAGTGGCAAATATAACTGCATCCATCGATGAAATCGAACATTATCAACTGGGACGTTACATTAGTAGCAATGAAGCAGTATAGGCATTTTATCATTTCCAATTCATGAACGACATCCAACAGTTGTTCATTTGGCAGTGCACCTTGAAAATGGACAGCGCGTGTACTTCTCAACAGATAATGCACATGCACGAGCATTGTCACCATCGCCAACAACGTTAACTGCATTTTCTCATTGTGTAGAGATGATATATTTGCAAAGACGCTTACTTTACTCTGAACTGCCAATACTACTACATGGAATGCAGCGGCAAAAGTTTCAACGCCAAAACAAGGTAAAGTAGTTGAAGGACATTCCAATTTATATTCGACCAATGCGTTAGGTCGCTTTGTACACTGTTCATCCAAACAATGCAGAATGCTTTTACTTGCGCTTACTGTTAATCAACAAACGTGGACCAACATCCTTCCAAGAATTGAGAACAGTTAACGGTCACGTATGTGCTACTTATCGTGAAGCTTGCCAAGAATTAAATCTTCTTGAAAACGATGCACATTGGGACACTTCACTCGCTGATGCATCCAATACTGCATGACCACAGCAAATACGCACACTATTTGCAGTAATATTATCAACGTGCTTCCCATCCAATCCAAAAGAACTTTGGGAAAAATACAAAGACTACATGAGTGAAGACATCCATACGCTTGCGCATGGACGAATCAAAATCCTGACATTCAATTCACACCAAACGTATATAATGAGGCATTGGTTTCAATTGAGGACATATGTTTTGCAATCACTAATAAAGCACTGGTGCAATTGGGAATGGATGCGCAGAACGATCTGCAAACAACCTTTTCGATTGTAGTTGGACAGAGAAACACTTTGATATCAACGAATTGAGTACATTTGTTCAACGAATCTTCCAAAATTGATTCCAGAACAACGCATAGCATATGACAGAATTATGCATGCAATTACAAGTCAAAACGGGATTGTATTTCATAGATGCCCCGGAGGCACAGGCAAAACTTTTCTCATTTCACTTATTTTGGCAACCATACGATCACGAAATAACATTGCACTGGCAATCGCATCTTCTGGAATTGCAGCAACTCTTTTAGATGGTGGCGAACAAGCGCATTCAGCGCTGAAATTGCCATTGAATATGCAAATCACTGAGACACCAACATGCAATATCAACAAAAATTCTGCAATGGGTAAAGTACTTCAATTATGTCAACTCATTATATGGGATGAATGTACTATGGCGCATAAAAAGCATTAGAAGCGCTTCATCGTACACTGAAAGATTTGAGAGGAAATGACCAGCTCTTCGGTGGCGCACTCATTTTATTGTCTGGCGATTTCCGGCAAACTCTACCAGTTATACCAAGATCAACACCCGCTGATGAACTTAATGCATGCCTGAAATCATCAGTTTTATGGCGACACATACAGAAATTGACTTTGAAGACCAATATGCGTATACAACTACAACATGATGAAACCGCTGAACGTTTCGGAAAACAATTGTTGGATATTGGGAATGGGAAAATGCCAATCGATGATTCCACACGATGTATCACATTGCCAACAAACTTCTGTAACATCATAGCGACCACAGACGAATTGATTCATAAAGTTTCCCAAATATTGCACATAATTACAAAAATCATCAGTGGCTCAGTGCACGTGCAATATTAGCAGCAAAAAAACAAGGATGTATATGACATGAATTTGAGAATTCAAAACAAAATACCAGGCGAAGTGACAACGTATAAGTCCATCGATACTGTAATGAATCAAGACGAAGTTGTCAATTATCCAACTGAATTCTTGAATTCACTTGATTTGCAGGCATGCACCACACATTTTAACATTGAAAATTGGCGTGCCTATCATTTCTTCTCAGAAACATTAATCCACCACTGACTTAAACGGTACTTAGACTTTTAGGTGAAAAATATGATGAACAATATCATCGAAGATACAATTTTAAATGGAAAATTTAAAGGAGAAGATATACTATTGCCACGCATCCCAATGATTCCAACAGACATGCCATTCGAATTCAAACGCTTGCAGTTTCGTGCGACTACTTTGCAATGACCATCAACAAATCACAAGGACAATCACTACAAGTGTGTGGACTACATTTGGAAAATCCCTGCTTTTCACATGGACAGCTATATGTGGCCTGTTCACTGCAGTGAAAACATTCTGATTTATTTGTGTATGCACCAGATGGAAAAACAAAAATATTGTATATCCAAAAGCACTTCAATAAACAGACTTGAAAATGAAACGTTAAATTGTAAGTTTTTTTCTCAAGAAAATGAACAAAAGGACAATGATAAAACAAATAATTACTACATATTGTTATAGCAAGTTTCCTTTAAATTCATTTTCTTTTGAAGAGAATGCGCGTAGGGTACAGCTAGTTCTCTTATATAATCTAGTTAGAATTTGTTGTTCCATCAGTTGTGTTTGTATATTGTACTTCTATTCTCTTATATAATCTAGTTAGAATTTGTTGTTCCATCAGTTGTGTTTGTATATTGTACTTCTATTCTCTTATATAATCTAGTTAGAATTTGTTGTTCCATCGGTTGTGTTTGTATATTGTACTTCTATTCTCTTATATAATCTAGTTATAATTTGTTATACCATAGGTTGTGTTTGTATATTGTACTTCTATTCTCTTATATAATCTAGTTAGAATTTGTTGTATCATCAGTTGTGTTTGTATATTGTACTTCTATTCTCTTATATAATCTAGTTAGAATTTAGTTGTATCATCATTGTGTTTGTATATTGTACTTCTATTCTCTTATATAATCTAGTTAGAATTGTTGTTCCATCAGTTGTGTTTGTATATTGTACTTCTATTCTCTTATATAATCTAGTTAGAATTTGTTGTTCCATCAGTTGTGTTTGTATATTGTACTTCTATTCTCTTATATAATCTAGTTAGAATTTGTTGTTCCATCGGTGTAGTTGTATATTGTACTTCTATTCTCTTATATAATCTAGTTAGAATTTGTTATTCCATCGGTTGTGTTTGTATATTGTACTTCTATTCTCTTATATAATCTAGTTAGAATTTGTTGTATCATCAGTTGTGTTTGTATATTGTACTTCTATTCTCTTATATAATCTAGTTAGAATTTGTTGTATCATCAGTTGTGTTTGTATATTGTACTTCTATTCTCTTATATAATCTAGTTAGAATTTGTTGTATCATCAGTTGTGTTTGTATATTGTACTTCTATTCTCTTATATAATCTAGTTAGAATTTGTTGTTCCATCAGTTGTGTTTGTATATTGTACTTCTATTCTCTTATATAATCTAGTTAGAATATGTTGTACCATCAGTTGTGTTTGTGTGTTGTACTTCTATTCTCTTATACAGGGTGTTTAACTTAAAAGCAGTCTGTGAATGGAGCTAATCTGGCATATATGTATGGGAATGAGAAGGTTCAGTTATGACGTAGTATAGGTCAAGGTTGTGTGATGGTGTGTAATTGTAATGCGGGAAGGGTCGATGAACAAATGTGACGTAGGACAAGCTAGTCAGAACCGGTTTAAATAGTAAATAGACGAGATGCAATGCGTACCTGGCAAATTTATATTTATCACCTCGGGCTGCTTTTAAGTGCAAACTGTATAATCTAGTTAGAATTTGTTATATCATCGATTGTGTTTGTGTATTGTACTTCCATACTTTAAATCTAATCTAGATATAATTTGTTGTACCATCTGTGTTGTTTGTGTTATGTACTTGTATTCTCCTATCTAATCCAAGTAGAATTTGTAGTAAATCTATTATCTGTGTTGTTTGTGTATTGTATTTCCATTCTCTGAGCTAATATGATATTCTGTCTAATCAATTACACTTATATCTGATCAATGTCTGATGTATCAGTTACATCTTCTCTAACATTTTCAAATATGTATAATAATTTACAATAAATAAAGAATAAAAACACATTAATGTAGAATAAAGAAGAATTGAAATATAGAGAACAAGTGACAGTTAAAAAGAGTTTACTAACCTACTACGTTTTCTCGGTGGTCTGCTTGTTTAAAAAAGTAGTGTGGATGTTTGTCTATTGAGTACCTAAGAAAAATCAGAAATGAACACCAAAAAAGTTATTATACACCAATTATTACGCTGGCTTAAACACAAACATGAGAAAAAAAATTCTGCATAATAACAAATTAAACCATTCTTGACAAGTTTACAAACAAACGGTAGGCTTAGGTGATATTACTGCATGCAACTGTCACTTGACAAGTTTATAAACAAACGGAAAGATTAGTTGATATTACTACATGCAACAGTCACTTGACAAGTTTAGAAACAAACTGTAGGATTAGGTGATATTACTACATGCAACAGTCACTTGACAAGTTTACAAATAAACTGTAGGATTAGATGATATTACTACATGCAACACTCACTTGACAAGTTTACAAACAAACGGTAGGATTAGGTGATATTACTACATGCAACAGTCACTTGACAAGTTTACAAACAAACGGTAGGATTAGATATTACTACATGCAACAGTCACTAAACAATAACACAAAACTTGAAGTAAAACATATTGATATGACCTCAGGTTGTATAACTGACTGCCTCCTAATATTTTAATAGAAATACATATCTGAGAGCTAATCAATTGAACACTTCAAGAAGATAATATATATTATAGTCGTGCACATGTACACCAACCACTCACACACAAATATGTTTCCGTTTATATATGAACATAGAAAACAATGAAATGTCACGTGTTCTCTACAGACTATACAGTATGCAATGCTCAACTTCACATTGCTAGAATAAAGTATTCAATATGTTGGATGTTCCATTCATATTTTCATCTTCAGAGAACCGTGTGTAGTAATATTTGTTTTATATAGTTGCTTGTTTATGCGTTCAGTTCATTATTATCAACCTAGTCAGCCACTTTTGCTGATCTGTTGGTTTTCTCCTAGAGTAGAGACGTTGCTCCCTACACCTCGTTAAGCAGTCATATCTGACTTATGGTGTGGGAAAGGAACCCAAACCTCTCTAGAGCATGAGTACGTTGCTCCCCTACACCTGTACGTAGGCATATCCGCCTTCTGGTGGGGGAAAGGAACCCAAACCCCTTTTCATTCCGATATAAAAATCAAAGTTTCACATTGTTCTACTCCATCATATTTATATATTGTAAATTTGATTGTATTTTGTTTTCAGATACCTTTTGTTGTTCTGAAACCATGTAATATATATATTTATAGGAAGGGTATATATTCACGTTGATGATACAACTATTAGCCAGGTGCAAGAACTATTTAATAAAGTATGGGAAGAAGAAACAGTCCCAGATCAATGGAAGAAGGGAATAATTGTTAAGATCCCCCAAAAAGGTATCTCAAAGATTGCAAAAACTGGAGAAGGGTCACCCTATTATCAGTAATGACCAAGACTTTCTGCAAAATCATTCTTAATAGAATCAAAGGAGCAGTGGACACAAACCTGAGAGAAGAACAAGCTGGTTTTAGACCTGGGAGAAGCTGCTTAGACCAAATAATTACCCTAAGACTAATTTTGGAGGAACATATTGAGAAGCAACAACCACTTATACTAAATTTCATCGATTTTAAAAAGCCTTTGATAGTTCAACAGAATCTCTCTGTGGAATATTCTGAGATGCTATGGAATACCACACAAAATAATAAACATTATAAAGAGCCTCTATGATGGTTCACAGTGTGCAGTTCGCACTGATGGTGGACATAGCGACTGGTTTATGGTTGAAACCGAGTAAAGCAAGGCTGTATTCTATCTCCGCTATTGTTTGGAGTGCCATTGACTGGGTGATGCGAAATGTTGCAGGGGCGAAACTGGCATCGATTGGGTAGAAAATAGTCAACTTAGAAGATTTGGATTTTGCAGATGATATTGCCTTTGTTAAGTAGAAACAACCAAGATATGCAAAGAAAAACAGACAACTTGTCATCTATAGCATCAAAAGTTGGACTGCAGATAAGCTATGAAAACAAATATAATGAAGACACCTATGGCAAGTAATGCAGATATCATACAGGAATCTAATATGATAAAAATAACAGAGCAGTTCACCTATTTGGGTAGCAATTTTGATTGCACAGGAAATGTTAAAAGAAATTATGATACGAATTGGCAAAGCACATCAGCTTTTAAAAGTCTAAATAAAATATGGAACTGCAAGTTATATAGTATTAAAACTAAATTACAATTTTCAATTCAAATGTTGTATCAATCCTTTAAAATATGCCAGCAGAGTTGGAAAAATGACTAAAGATATAGAAAGCAAGTTGAATGCATTTGAAAATAGATGTCTGCAAAAATAATGAATATAAAATGGAACGAATTCAGGGGAAGTGATGAAATCAGAGACATGTCTGGTCAACCACTAGGGACAACTGTTATAAGAAGAGAAGATGGAGATATGTTGGGCACACCTTGAGGAGAAATGATCAACGAATATCAAAGCAGGCATTGAAGTGGGATGCAAAGGGTTCAAGAAAGAGAGGTCGACCTAAGGAGACCCTGAAGCTAACTTTGCTGAGGAAATATTGGTCTCAATTCCATGGAGGAGATTGAGTGAGTTGCCCAGGAAAGAGCGGTATGGAGAAATTACTTGCAGGCCCTATGTAACGATAACGGTACGAGAGGAATTATTATTATTATATATTGACGTACATTACTTACAAAGAATAAGGTTAAAAAATTAGTACTTATGCAAACTAGCTCATTTGTATATGTAAAAATAGGAAGACCATACACGACAACTTCAAGATAAGATACATACAACCAAATACAGCGATAGATGTTATTTCATATCTTTTTATTGTGCCTTGACCTTTCATAAAACAATTGTGATGCACTACGCATAACATGCAGAACATATATTTCTGCTTATCGTCCTCTACTGGCTGAAAGTGGTTGCTACATACTAAACAGTCTCTTTCATTTTAATTTTCACTTTAACCAAAATATTGTCTTTTAAACTTTTTTCAAGATTATTTAAAATAAAGTATTTTTTTTTGTTGATGCTTTTTAAGGGCAACAATAAGAAAATTCAAAAACCAAAATGAAAAGAGATTGTTTAGTATGTAGAAAACCATTTTCCAAAGAGTGAAGGACAAAGCAGAAATAAGTTCTGATTTATAGGGGTTGACTGAAAATTTTTTTTAAAAAGGGCAAGGCCCAAATTTTTTAAAAAGATATAAAATAACATCTACCCTTGAAAGGTTTGTAAAATTCTTATCTTAAGTTGTCGTGTATGGTTTTTTTTATTTTTAAAAACAAATGATTTTATTTTAAAATTTACTTTTTTAAATTTATTCTTTGAAAGAATTTTAAAAATTAAAATAATAACACCTTCGTCCCTTTATACGTTACATGGGGTTCTTTTAAATTTTTTCCATCCCTTTTTTTCTAACGGCCAATCCCCTCCATGGAATTTGAAAAATTATTTCCAGCAAAAGAGTTTGGGGCCCCCTTTAGGTCGACCTCTCTTTTTTAAACCCCTTTTGCACCCCACTTAAATGCCTTTTTATATTCGTTGATCATTTCCCCTGGTCCCCAACATATCTCCATCTTCTTTTTTATAAAGTTACCCTTTGGGGTTGAAGACAGTTCCTTCCTTTTTTCATCATCCTGAATTTTTCCCCCTTTTTAATTTCATTTTTTTTTTAAAAACCCCCATTTTCAAAGGGCCTAACTTGTTTTCATATCTTTTAGTAAAACTTTAAACGGCATATTTGGGTTTGGATTTTAACTTTTAAATTGAAAATTGTAATTTATTTTTAATACTATATAACCTTGCAGTTCCATATTTAATTTTTTTTTTAAAAGCTGATGCTTTTCACAATTTTTTATATAATTTCCCTTTAAAATTTCCCGTGCAATCAAAATTGCTACCCAAATAGGTGAACTGCTCTTTAATTTTTATCATAAAAGATTCCCGATGATATCTGTTAAAAGGGCCAATAGGGCCCTTTTATTATATTTGTTTTTTTTAAGCTTATCTGCAGTCCAACTTTTGGGTGCCATAGATGACAAATTTTCGTTTTTCTTTGCATTTTGGTTTTTTTTACTTAACCGGGAAATTATCTAGGGAACCAAATTTTTAAATTTACTATTTTTTTACCCCAAACGATGCCAATGGCTCCCTATTTTTTTGGAATTTTTCCCCAAATAATGGCTACCCAAACAATAAGGGGGATAGAATACAGGGTTTTTATTTGGTTTAACAAAACCAGTTTGAGTTCACCATTAGGTAAGTAACCCCCGTGAAATTTTTAAAAGGCCCTTTAATAAACCGATTTTTTTTAGGACTTATAGATCTTAGAATATTTCCCTGAGAGATTCTTAGACCATCAAACTTTTAACCGGGGTGAAATTTAAGGTTGGGTTTTTGTTTTTCAAATGTTCCTCCAAAATTAGTCCTTGGAATTATTTGGCTAAAGGGTTCTCCTTGTCTAAAACCAGCTTGTTCTTCCCCTCAGGGTTTTGGGCCACCGCCCCCGATTCTATTAAGAATGATTTTGCAGAAAATTTGGTCATTACTGATAATAGGGGACCCCTTTTTCCAGTTTTTGCAATCTTTTAGATACCTTTTGGGGGGTCTTAACAATTATTCCTTCTTCCATTGATCTGGGACTGTTTTTTTTCCCCATACTTTATTAAATATTTCTTACTGGCTAATATTTTACACCGGGAATATATATTTCCTATAAATATATTTTTTAAGGGTTTTGAAAAAAAAAAGATCGAAAATAAAATACAATAAATTTTACAATATATAAAATGATGGAGTAGAACAAGGGAAACTTTGTTTTTTAATGAATGAAAGGGGGGGGGTTCTTTCCCCACCAGAAGGGATATGCCTACGAACGGGGTGTGGGGGAGAACGATCATGCTCTAGAGAGGTTTGGGTTTCCTTTCCACCCCAAAAGTCGATATACTGTAACGGGTGGGGAAACGACCCTACTTGGGAGAAACCAACAGATGAAAAATGGTTGACTAGGTTGTTTAAAGAATAACAAAACAAGAAATTAAAAAATATTACTCAACACGGTTTCGAAGATAAAAAAGAAATGGAACATCCAACATATTAATTTTATTTAGAATGTGAAGAAAATTGCATACTGTATAGTCTTAGAGAACAGGACATTTCATTTTTTTTTATTTCAAAATAAACGGAAACATATTTGTAGTGGTTTTAATTGTAGATATAAATAAATCTTCAATTTTCAATTAAAGTTCAGATATGATTTTATTAAAATATTAGGGGGCAGCGTTTTAAACCTGATCAATCAAATTTTTATTTAAGTTTTTTGATTTTTTAGGGCTGTTTCATGTAGTAATATCTAATCCCACCTTTTTTTGAACTGTTTGGGGGTTTGGGAGGAAACACCAACCCCCCGTTTTTTTTAAACTTGTCAAGGAGTATGTTAAACATCTAATCCACATTTATTTTAAACTTTTAATGATTTGATGAGTAATATCACCAACCTAAGTTTTTTTCTAAATTGTAAGTGATGTTAAGTAATATCAACAATCTTTTTTTGTTTATAAACTTGTAAAGGGGAAGTTATGCAATATCCCTGTTTTCCGTTGTTTTTTAACTTGTGTGGGTTTAATTTGAAGGAATTTTTTTCTGTTGTTTTCCGAATTTGGAAAAACTTTTGGTACGATTTTTTTTGACTAAGACAAAATCCACACCTTTTTCAACACACCAGAAAAGTAGAGGTTAGAAACCTTTTTAATTTATTTTTCTTTTTTCAATTTTTTTGTATTTACAAATGTTTTTTTTTTATTTATTGAAATTATTATTATTTGAAAAAGAGAGAAGATGTAACTGATCATCAGACATTGATGATATAAGGGAATTTAAGAAAAATCATATTAGTCAAAATGGAAATAAAAACAAACAACACAGATAATAGATTTATAAAATTTACTTATTAGATAGGGGAATAAATAATAAAAAAAAAAGATGGTACAACAAATTATATCAGATTAGATTTAAAGATAATCAAAAACAAACAAATGATGATATAACAAATTTAACTAGATTATAAGTTTTTCAATTAAAAACAGCCCAGGATAAATATAAATTTGCCAGGACGCATTGCATCTGCCCATTTTCTATTTAAAGGGGTTTTGACGCTTTTCCACCCCCATTTGTTCATCACCTTCCCCACTACAATTACACACCATCACACAACCTTTACCATACTAAAATGAACCTTCTCATTCCCTCAATATCCCGATTAGCTCCATTCAAGACTGCTTTTGAAAAACCCGTATAAGAGAATAGAAGTACAACACACAAACACAACTGATGGACAAATATTCTAAAGATTATATAAGAGAAAGAATAAAATAAAAAAACTGATGGAACAAAAATTCTAACTGATTATATAAAGAATAGAAGCAAAAAAACACAATGATGATAAACAAATTTAACTAGATTATATAAGAGAATAGAAGCAATATACAAAAAACAACTGATGATACAACAAATTTAATAGATTAAAAGAGAATAGGCAATATACAAACGCAATGATGATAAACAAATTCCCAACTAGATTAAAAAAAGAGAATAGAAGTACAATATACAAACACAACCATGGAATAAAAATTCTAACTAGATTATATAAGAGAATAAAAATATAAAACAAAAAGATGGAACAACAAATTCTAATAGATTTATGAGAATAAAAAAATACAAAAAATTTATGGGAAAAACAAATTTAACTAATTTTTAAGAGAATAGAAGTAAATATACAAACACAACTGATGGGAAAACAAATTTAATAGATTATATAAGAGAATAGGACAATATAAAACACAAAATGATGATAAAAAATTTAACTAGATTATATAAAGAAAAAGTACAATATAAAAAAACTGATGATACAAAAAATTCTAATAGATTATATAAAGAATAGAAGTACAATATAAAACAAATATGGTATAACAAATTATAACAGATTATATAAGAATAAAGGGGAAATATACAAAACAACCGATGGGAAAAAAAATTCTAATAGATTATATAAGAGAATAGAAGTACAATATACAAAAAACTGATGGAAAAAAAATTTAACTAGATTATATAAAGAGAAAAAGGGGGTAAAATACAAAAAAAACCGAGGGAACAAAAAATTTTAACTAGATTATATAAGAGAACTATGTACCTATGCCCCTTTTTGTTTTCCAAAAGAAAATAAATTTAAAAAGGGAAACTTGCTATAACAATATGTGGGGTAATTTTTGTTTTTTATTGTTTTTGGTTCTTTTTTTAAAAAAAAACCCACTTTAACGAAAATTTTTTTAAAAGTCTGTTTATTGAAGTGCTTTGGAATACAATATTTTTTTTTTTTTCCATTTTGGGGTATAAAACAAAAAATCAAAATTTTTTTTCCACGCTGAACGGGCCCAAAATAGCTGTCCATGTAAAAAGGGGGGTTTTTTAAAAAGGGAACCAAAATTTTTGGGGTAGGGATTGTTTTTGGATTTTTTGGGATGGTCATTGAAAAGGCAATGCCCAAAACTGAACGTTAAAATTTCCAATCATGTCTTTTTGGGAATCTTTGGGGAGCGGGCAATAGATATCTTCCCCTTTAAAATTTTCCATTTAAAATTGAAATTTCGGGATATTGTTCATCATTTTTTCCCACTAAAAGTCTAGATTTCGGGAAAAGTCTGGGATTAATTTTTTAAAGAATGATAGGCCCCCAATTTTCAATGAAAAATATGTGGGGTGGGGGCCGGAAATCAAGTAATTTCCCGGGAATTATTGGATAATTGACAACCCGTTTTGATTCATTAAGGGTATCATGGATTTATCGTTGTCACTTCCCGGGTTTTTTGTTTTGAATTTAAATTCAGGTCATACACCCCTTTTTTTTTTTTGCCCAATATTGCAGGGGCAATTGAGCCACAGATTTTTGTAATTATGTGAAAATTTTTGGGGAAAATTTTAAAAATTTAATTTCCCCCCGGTCGCTTTGATGTTACAAAAATTTTTGGCAATGATCCATCGGGGGGAATCACCTTTTCATTTTCCCATTTCCCCCAAATCCAAAATTGTTTTAAACGCTCAGGGGTTTTCCCCCCATGTTGATTTTGAAGACATTTTCTTCAAATTTTAATTTCTGTATGGTCAAACAAAACGGGATGAAAAAAGGTATGCATTAAGTTCATAAAAGGGGTGTTGATTTTGGGAAAAGGGTAGATTTTTTGGGGAAATTTTCCCAGAAATAAAAATTGAGTGCCCAGGAAGACCCGGTCACTTCAAATTTTTGGGTAAATGAAGCCCCTTTTAATCCCTTTTTTAGGCCCCAAGAATTCACCCCAAAATGATTTGCATAAAATTTGGGAGTACCCCCCAGCAAAATTTTTTGGATAGCATGTTGGTGCCCGGGTTTTTGCATATTAAATAAAAAATTTCAGCCTTGAAGCCGCCCGGGCCACCATCAAAAAAGGATTTGGGAATTCCCAGAAGACATTGGGGCAATGTTTTTTTCGGACAGGTTGCCAAAATAAGTAAAAAATTGAGAAAAGTTTTGTTTGCCTCCCCATCAAATAAATAAAACCCCCCCTTTTTGATTTGAATTGCAGGGGAAATTCGGTCTTTGCTAGGGCGTTGTTCGAAACCTTTTTTGGAAGATTCGCTTAAAACAAAGGTTTTAACCGTTGATATAAAAGGGTTTTTCTGCCCAACTCACAACAAAAAGGTTTTTTTGCAGATCGCCCCTGGGATCCTTTCCCCAATTTGCCCGTGTTTTATTATGATTCCCAAACAATGCCCCTTCTTGAAACCAAATGCCTCAAATTACTTTATGGAATTGAAGGTGATTTTATTAAGAAACGGGGAGGATGCCTTCTTTTATGGTTTTTGATTTTCCCGTTTTTTGGGTTTGGGAAGGAAAGAAATTTATTAAATATTTAATGGAAAAGGTGGGGTTTTTTGCTGTGGCGGCAGTATTGACATCACAGTGAATTTCCCAAATTTGCCGAAGATTTAATTTCCAAAGTTTAAATTTTTAAGAGCACAAAATGACCTTAACTGTTTTTCCCCGGGAAAGGATTTTGGGTCCATTTTTGGGTTGATTGGTTTTTCCGCAAGAAAAACTTTCGGGCATTTTTTGGGATGAAATGTACAAACCATCAACGCATTGGCCCGGAAATAAAAATTTAAAATGCCCTTTCAATATTTCCCTTTTTTTTAACGGGGAAAACTTTTTCGCCGCCATTCCATGGGGGTATGTTGGCAGTTCAGAGTGGTAGGCTTTGGCAAATATATCATCCAAAATGAAAAAATGCGGGTTAATTGTTGGGTTTTTACAATGTCGTTGGTTTTGTGCATTATCTTTTGGGGTTAATAACGCTGTCCATTTTCAAGGTACTGCCAAATAAACCCCCCCTTTTTGGATGTCGCTCATGTTTTTGAAATGAAAAAATGCCCCCATACTGCTTCATTGCTACTAATGTAACGGCCCCCGTTGATAATGTCGATTTATCGATGGATGCAGTTATTTTCCCACTCCCAAAACGCCATATTGTTTCCTTTTTTTGGGCATATTTGGAAATGTACTTGATCGATTTCACCGAATTGCACAAAAGAAGGGAAAAAACGAATGTCAGGATTTTGATTAAAACTGTAGCAATAATGTTTAAACTATCCATTTTTCCAAAAACCACAGGATTGAAGACTGTAATCAAAAATTTTATTGTAATGGAATGCACCCGATTTAAATCAGGCAGTGTTAGTTTTTGATAGAGAAAGGGATCCTAACGGTTTTGCAAAACTTGCTTCCCGTGTTTCGATTGTTTCAAAGGGAAAGGACTTGAGCGGGGTACTGAAAATTCCCCCAGTCTTGCTTTACGTTGCCCCGCCCGTTTTGGGCAACGGCTTTGGGAGTGCGTATTTAACAGTTTCCCCCCTCTTGCTTTCTGTTTCTCATCTGTTTCTGAAGCTAATACCTTTTTCGTGGGTCTAGGTAGATGGGCCAATATTTTCGTTTGGGAGGCATAATTAAATTTTTTGTGGAAAATTTGTGAAGAGCGGGGAAAAAAACTGCATCTTGTTCCCTTCACACATGGAATTAAATATCACTGTTGATGTTTTGCTGGGAAAAAATAAAAAAATTTCATTTGATTAAATTCTATTAGGAAATGAAAAAGAAATCAAAATGAAAATGTTTTGAAAAAAACAGGAAAACTGTAAAAGAATATTTGTCGAACATCACCAACCTATTGCAAATGGTTGTACTAATTTAGAATTTTACGCCCCTTTTAGCGGGCAATGGTATGGATTGATTTAAAAATATTAAATGGTCA
>JADZMA010001632.1:0-16495 GCA_020796225.1 Arion vulgaris
CAACATGTCAAAAAAAATAGACACTAGGACAAATGGCTCAATTTTAAAATAAAATTTTACCATAAATAAAAAAGCATTGTTCAACAAGGGTTCCCCTATATTATATCAGTGTCAAATATGGAGCTGCCATCAAATGATAGATGAAAACTAGTCACAACAGAGATGAAGTGTCTATGCAGAATGCTGGGAGTATAAAGAAGAGACGGTTTAAATGAAGATTCTGCCTGGTGCAGTTAATCAGTTCTGGCGTTATTTTTTGTCAAATCACGATGTCAGACCATCAACATGTTTGCCTCTGCCTTTATCTTCTTCCTGTATTTGACCTGTTGTCACCAAGCGTTCGAACCCCCCTTTTTGCATTATAAATGCCAGAAGAACCTGGATTCCTGATTCTTATTCTTTTGATAATGTTTCTTTGTGTGCAGACTTCTCTTAGAACCTCATCATTTGTTTTCTTTGCTCTCCAGAGAATTTTCTGTTTTTCTGAAAAACCACATCTCTTTTGGCTTTCAGCAATTTGATTGTTTGTTCATTGTCCATGATTTTCTGTCATACATAAGTATTGGATGAATATAGCACAGGAGTATTCTTTTGGTCATATCTCTTTCAAAACCCTGTGGGCTGTATGTGGTATTGAAATTTCAGATTTTAAAATCTTTGCAGATATATTCTTGGTGTCGTGCCATTCAATCAATAAATCAATCAATCAATCAAGTGATGTGCTGGTTGCGTAGGGATCATGTCTCCCCAAATCTTTCTGTCTCTGGTACAAACCATCAGCTGGTCATTGCTAAACCCCACGATTTTCAAACGCCCGAATTTTGCCGCTTGTCCCCCTCTATCTCTCTTTCCCTTTATTTTGTCTGTTGTAACCAAATGTTCTAAACTGCCCCTTCTAATTATATGTTTAAAAAACCCTGATTTCTTCTTATTCGATTGATGAATTTTGATTAAATCGATCCATTAAGGTTTATAATTGTTATGAATTTACCATTGATCAGGGTGTAAATGTTTTGTAAACCAAACATGATGTAATATGTTGCAGAAAACCCAGGTCGATGTGAGATCATGTTTGCTGAAACATGATAAAGCAGCATCCCAAAACATTAATTTTGGTGACATAATAAGGGCAGACCATTGATTTTGATGGACAGAAAAACCCACTTTAATGTGTCTTTTGATATAGACACCACATGATGATTAAAAAAATGTAGAACTGTAACAACACGAGAATTTGCAAGCTATGAATTGTTATATTGCTGGCACAGAGAAAACAACACCCACATTTCTAACCTTGATCATGTATCAGTCACAGGTAGAGGATTGAGTATCACAGGTAGAGGATTGTTTTTCCAGGATTGAACTCTTTCAGTCACCTCTGCATACTCCAGTGATGTGCAAAAACCCGCATCTGAGGCTTTGTCATCATCGTTTGAGATGGATTTGCTATTATTATTTGATATATGGTGCATGTGCAATATGCAGGTGTTCAAAAACATTTGATGGGTTTGAATTAGTTGCCAACTTTCAGGTTATTAATAGATCTCTAACACTTCTCCAGCATCTCAAATATGTTCATTGTTTTCTAAATTCTCACCAGCATCTCAAATATGTTCATTGTGTTTCCTAAATTCTCACCAGCATCTCAAATATGTTCATTGTGTTTCCTAATTCAACAAACCCAGTCCGATATTAGAAACCTGGAAGAAACAGTAATATGACTTGCTATTCTGGCTGCTAAAAAAACAACGAATATATGCATTGTTCCATCATTCTATTGAGGCTGATCAAAAAAACAATGAACATATGAATTGTTCTATCATTCTATGGGCTGATAAAAAGCAATGAACATTTGCATTGTTCTATCATTCTATTGAGGCTGATAAAAACAATGAACATATGCATTGTTCTATCATTCTATTGAGGCTGCTAGAAAACAATGAACATATGCATTGTTCCATCATTCTATTGAGGCTGCTAGAAAACAATGAACATATGCATTGTTCCATCTTTCCCTATTGAGGCTACTGAAACAATGAACATGAATTGCCCCGTATTCTATTCCCAATCACGAAACCTCGTCAAGGGTGGGACTTGCCATGCAAGATTTATATGCTCAGAAAAGGCAGACTACTGAACGAACGTATTCAGCTATTGCTCTCACAAAGACAACATGATAACCTTTGTGTATATTAGTGACAGCCCATCCCAAAGAAAATGAGAACTGTTCTAAGATTGAGATATGTTGGGGCATACCTTGAGAAGAAATCATCAAAAAATAGCAAGCAGGCATTGAAGTGGGAGGAAAAGGTTGAACAAAGAGGACCCCATAATGAAACTGAAACTTTTCTGAGAGACAAATATCGGATTCAATTCCATAGAGAGTTGAGCGGGGTTGCCCAGGACAGAGTGGTATGGAGAAATTCTGCAGGCTCTATGTGGCTATAACGGTACAGATGAATCTATATATATATATATATGAAACACACACCAAGATACACTGTCGGAGATGAAATCATTTTTAAATAATAAATAATATGCTCAGAAAGACATAAATGATAAATAAAAGATTGTAGAAATCTAAATTTTTTCCCTTCTGTTTATTATTAGTAAACTTTCTCTAGCTTGTTTATCTTCCTATCTGAGTTTATTAAATTGTTCATTTCAGCATCATCGGACATGTCTATAATTGCTCCAATCTTCTCATAAGCATGTATTTCGGTGTGTTTAAACTAACAACTCCTGTTCTGTGTTAGTTGATGTATCTACTAAGGTTTCTCTCATGGTTTTCCCATCTTGCCTCCTATCAGTATGAAAACCCACCAACTGAGATAGAGAATACCCCGTAATCTTCTTCCTTGAAATCTTCAGTGCGTATGTTTTCTCTTAGATCATTGATGATATTGCTTTTGTCTATAGAAGATCATTTTCGATCGTAACATTGCTTGCCTGCGCATCTGCTCGACCTGTGACAAAGATGAAGGTAAGTGTCTGGATTTCTCTTTTTGTATTAACCAAGTTAACCTCTCTTTGTGATCTGTAGGGTGGGGCAGTGACCATAACTACCTGCACCTTGCTTCATAGGCTCCTGCGCATGTAGGACAAATGCCCAGAAATTTTCTTCAAAGTTAATGCTTGGTCCAAGTGATTACCGGGCCCAAATTTGGACGTAAGTAGAACCACTGTTACCTGCCACGCATGTAAGAGGCGTAAGGAGGTTTGGCTGAAATCGGATGCATGTGTCCTAAATGTGTAGAAGTCTATGGGTTTGAGGCCTCCAACATATACACGTTCTTAGCAAGATCAAACATATCACAAAGAGTGATTAAAATTGGTCGTAAAGAAGAAAAAAATGCTTGGGTTTTCCAATCAGTCTCTTAATATTTCGCTTTTTTCCCGCACTGACTTCCCCTCCCCCTCCTCCACCGATACTCTTTATAGATAATTTTCCTACCACTATTGCAACATGTGATGTCTTGCCCTTTGACTGTCTCTGTGAGGTTGTTGAACATAAGTAACATTGTCAGTCTTTTTGGACTTAGTAGCTTGGACGCCTCCGGGCAATTCAATCTCCTACTCACACGCCTCTCAGTTTAGTTTGGTCGTCGGATCAGTATCACTGCACATCGAACCAATTAGTTAATAAGTGCTCCGATCTCCTACTCAGTATGTTTCTCAGTTTGGTTTGATTCGTCGGATCATCACTGCAGATCGAACCAATTAGTCCATAGGTGCTCCGATCTCCTACTCAGTATGTTTCTCAGTTTAGTTGTCATCGGATCATCATCACTGCGCATCGATCCAATTAGTCCACACGTTCTTCGGTCTCTAGCATGTGCGACTCCAGTTCTTTGTTAGGTTACTATTCCTTGTCTACCAGCATAGTGTTCTTGTCTAGCTCCCGACATTTGAGTTGCTATTCGTGCAGTCTGATTATGGTTGTAGATTCACCACTATTACTTGAATCATTTACATGTCCTGTCTCCCTTAGAGAATTCATAATATTAGCCTAGTCCATTCCCGTCCACTTGTTACAGTAACCATACATTAAAACCTTTCTGCGCCTTACACCTGCATGGCACAAACATAAACGATATTTGTCAGCCCAGACCTCTTCAGCAACTCCCAAACCCTTGTCTTCGAGCCCAGCCTGTTTCAATATTTCTTAAAACTCAAAAGACAGAAGTCATTGAAAACGCATGGATAAAAATCTGTGTCTCTAGCTAGACCATCGATTTAGTTACTCCACGATTTCCATGTAGACTGCTTGTAGTCACGCAAAACTACCACTGGCAATTGGGTGAGATTTCTAAGCATATTCCTTCATTCAGTATGATATATGTTACAGAACCCTGCTCCCAAAGACATCAGTCCTAAAGTCTTATCATTCAAAGTCACAAATCTGAGGTATTCGTTCGGTCGTTCGGAATATCCCTCTCTCCCTTGATCGTTTCAGGTTCACCTTAGGCAGGCTATCTGTAAATGACTTTAGCTATAGAATTCAAATAATCATGAACTAACTTGAGCTGGTTGAGGCCTATGCCCCACAGAGTTAAAAAGAAAACTTTCCCCCTTAGGGGTTAAAATGACTTTATGCATCAACATGGATTAAAATGAGGGGCCCTTTTGCCTCAATAGAGTTAAAATAACAATATAGAGCATAGATAAAAGTTATCATCTTACATCCATCTTCTCATTGAACTTTCTCTATTTCTCTTTCCCTGTATATGCCATTAATGTTTGTCTTTTTTAAGGGTTCAATACTTTTTAATGACTAAAATACTTGACTTTTTGTTGTCCCGTTTGTTTTTTTTATTAGGTTAAAGCCTCTTTAGCCGAAAGGGACGCCCCTTTCCCTAAGGCGAACCTTTTTTGGTTATATCAGAGCGTGTAGGCCAACAAACATGAAAAATAAGATTTAAATCCTTTTGGAGAATCCAAAATTTTGTTGTCCTATGTTTTACAATGGCCAACAATCGTTAATGTTTAATTCTTTTATTATGGTTACGTCAACTTGCTAGACTAGTTAACTAAAATACAAAATGGTTGTCTGACGTGATAGAACCACTGACGTGATAGATAGAACCACCGACGTGAAAGAACCACTGACGTGATAGACCCACCAACGTGATAGATAAAACCACTGACGTGATAGAACCACTGACGTGATAGAACAACTGACGTGATAGATAGAACCACTGACGTGATAGATAGAACCACTGACGTGATAGAACAACTGATGTGATAGATAGAACCACTGACGTGATAGAACAACTGACGTGATAGATAGAACCACTGACGTGATAGAACAACTGATGTGATAGATAGAACCACTGACGTGATAGATAGAACAACTGACGTGATAGATAGAACAACTGACGTGATAGATATAACCACTGACGTGATAGATAGAACCACTGACGTGATAGATAGACCCACCGACGTGATAGAACCCCTGAAGGTTGGCTGAAGTCATGTGAAGGTTGATGTGATGTAACCACCAAGTGTTGATTGTAGCATTGTGACCACCAAAAGGTTTACTGTAGCATTTGACCACCAAAGGTTGACTGTAGCATTGTGACCACCAAGGTTGACTGTAGCACTGTGACCCCAAAGGTTACTAGCATTATGACCACCAAGGTTGACTGTAGCATTGTGACCACCAAAGGTTGACTGTAGCACTGTGACCACCAAAAGGTTGACTAGCACTGTGACCACCAAAGGTTGACTGTAATTTTGACCACCAAAAGTTGACTATTGTGACCACCAAAGGTTGACTGTAGCATTGTGACCACCAAAGGTTGACTGTAGCACTTGACCACCCAAAAAGGGTTTACTTAGCACTGTGACCACCAAAAGGCTGACTGATGCATTGTGACCACCAAAAGGTTGACTGTACTTGACCACCAAGGTTGACTGTAATTTGACCACCAAAGGTTGACTATTGTGACCACCAAAGGTTGACTGTAGCACTGTGACCACCAAAGGTTGACTTAGCACTTGACCACCAAGGTTGAAACATTTGACCACCAAAGGTTGACTGTAGCATTGTGACCACTAAAGGTTGACTGTAGCATTGTGACCACCGCAAGGTTGGCTGAACATTCAGACATAAGGTTGACTTACATTTGACCACCAAAAAAGGGTTTACTGTAGCACTGTGACCACCAAAGGTTGACTGTAGCACTGTGACCCCAAAAAGGGTTTACCGTAGCACTGTGACCACCAAAAGGGTTTACTGTAGCATTGTGACTACCAAAGGTTGACTGTAGCATTTTGACTACCAAGGGTTGACTGTAGCATTGTGACCACCGAAAAGGGTTTACTGCAGCATTCAGACAATTAAAGGTTGACTGTAGCATTGTGACCACCAACAGGTTGACTGTAGCACTGTGACCCAAAGGTTGACTTAGCATTGTGACTACCAAAAAAAGGGTTTACTGTAGCATTGTGACCACCGAAAGGTTGACTGCAGCATTCAGACAATTAAAGGTTGACTGTAGCATTGTGACCACCAAAGTTGACCGGACACTGTGACCCAAAAGGTTGACTGTAGCATGTGACCACCAAAGGTTGACTGTGGGACTGTGACCCCAAAGGTTGACTGTAGCACTGTGACCACCAAAAGGTTGACTAGCACTGTGACCACCAAAGGTTGACTGTACTGTGACCACCGAAAGTAGACTGAAGCGTGAATGATGTGACCACTGAAGGGTGCCATTTTTCAACATATTCTGCGTCTTGCCATGTTGGTCTTCTAGTAGACTTGTTTGCTCACCCCTTTAAAATTTTCTTTCCCATACCAATATTATTCCTATTTACATCAGTTAATGGGAACATTGACTTTGTTCAACATATTCAAATTTCCGTTTTACATTCCAATTTTTCCAGACTCACAAAAATGTTGTGCTGCTTCTTCTATGAAAACACCAAATTATTTTGTATATACAAGTTTGTACATATTTCAAGGGCTTTGACCTTTTCAGTCTGTACTTTTCTTAAACGCATATATATTGCAATTTATGTTGAATTTGCCGATGTATCGGTTTTGCGTCTTCTTACAAAATACTGCGAGCCAGTGTTTCGGCTCAGAAAGGCGAATGGGTTAATTCTTCTATCTGCTTGTTCCCATGTCTCAGCACTATATATTAATGAAGAATATACACATTATTTGATTATTACTTTTTAATTTCTTTGCTTGGGTGTTACCAAAAATGTTAGCATGTTTTTGAATGCAATTTTGGTTATTCTTGTTTTCTTCTTTAGATTCCTGTTGCATATCTATTCTCTGTTTTTGTGTTCTTGTGTCAACAACGCTAACGATGATAATATCAATATAGATGGAGACTGCAGTCAAACTATGTAGTTTCGAAACACGTAATAACAAAGTACTGTAGTTTTACCAAATACAAAAAAAAAAGACAATACACGCAACGTTTCGATCAAAAGGCCTTTGTCAAGCAAACGATACAACAGGAGGACGAATTTCACAGCACACTACATATAGACTTTGACAAAGATATTACAACGGTAAAAATATGGGCACTAGAACCAAACATGGCATGTCGGGATGGCCTGAGAACTAGAACCAAACATGGCATGTCAGGGGTAACCTAAAGAACAATTAGACAAGTTGCAGGCTCTATCCAAAAAGGGAAGAGGATCACAATAGACGGTAGACAAGACAGACTGCCCGCAACGTTATCATTACTCTTGGCAGAAAATGTCGAGATTGGGGCTAGATGAAGGCTGAATTCGCAATTAAGCAGTAAATAGAATATAATGTCAGTGATGATGATGATGATGTTTATACCGATGGCTAGAATAGAAGATATATATTATATCAGTGGCGACTCGTCATTGAGGCCAGTGGGGCCGGCCCACAAAAATAATGTATAACGTGTATTTATTATTTTATAAATTAAAATATAGCAACCAAAAACCATGTTTTATCCTTAAATAAAATGTCTGGCCCCACCAACAAAAATGATCACGAGCCGCCACTGTATTATATATATATATCAGATTGATAGATAGAATAGATTAGATAGATCGATAGATTGACAGGTTAGGCTAGCTAGGCTAGGTTAAGGGTTAGGGACTAGGCTAGGTTAGGTTGAGGCTGAGCTAGGTTAGGTTAGGTTAGATGGGCAAGGCTAGGTTAGGTTAGGTTAGGTTAGGTTAGGGTTGGGCTAGGCTGGACTAGGCTAGGCTAGGTGAGTTAGGAGTTGAGGCTAGGTTAGGTTAGGGTTAGAGACTGCTAGGTTAGAGTTAGGTTGGGCTAGAAGCTAGTTAGGGCTAGCTAGGATTAGGTTAGGCTAGGTTAGGCTAGCTAGGTTAGGGACTAACTAGAGTTGAAGTTAGAGTTAGGGCTAGGTTAAGGTTAGGGTTAGGGACTAGGCTAGGCTAGGATTAGATTGGATTAGGTTGGGGCTGACTGAGGTTAGGAGCTAGCTAGGTTGGGTTAGGATTGGAGCTGGATTGGAGTTAGGGTTAGGAGCTGAGCAGGCTAGGTTAGGGTTAGCTGAGGCTAGGCTGGTTAGGGTTAGGGCTGAGCTAGGCTGGTTAGGTTGGGTTAGGGCTGCTAGTTGAGGTTGGGTTAGGAGCTAGGGTTAAGGTTGGGTTAGGTTAGGTTAGGGTTAGGGCTGGGCTAGGCTGAGCTAGCTAGGTTAGGGTTATTACTAGGTTAGTTAGAAGCTGGAAACTAGAGCTGGTTAGATTGAGTTAGTTGGGTTAAGGGCTAGGCTAGGTTAGAGGCTAGCTGGAGTTAGATGAAGCTAGGTTAGGGCTAGGCTAGGTTAGGGCTGGCTAGGTTAGGTTGGTAGGAGCTAGGTTGGGTTGGGGTTGGGCTGAGCTGAGGCTGGGTTGAGGTTGGGTTAGGTTAGAGGCTGCTAGAGTTGAGGCTGAGCTGATTGGGTTAGGAGTTAGGGCTGGGTTGGAGTTGGGTTGGAGCTAGGCTGAGGCTAGGTTAGGGCTCGGCTGGTTGGGTTAGGGTTAGGCTAGAGCTAGGCTGAGGTTGGGTTGGGCTAGGCTGAGCTGGGTTGGGTAGAGAGCTAGGCTAGGCTGAGTTAGGGTTGAGGGCTAAGTTGAGGTTAGTAAGTGATTAGATTAGATTGATCGTTTTTTTGGTTCATCAGACTCATCTTATCTTATCTTAACCACATTGCCGTGAAGCTTGGAAGAGTTAGTTTCTATCTTGTGCACTGGTTGTTGCGACGTTGTCAGTCCATGCTTTGCAGGACCTGAGATGTTATCTATCCATCGTGTTGTTGGCCTGCCTCGTGCTCTGCGCCTGACTCGATTATAAGGCATGTGATGGTAGTAAATTGGTTTCATTCTCTTGATGGCCGAACCACTTGAATCTTTGCTTCTCGATGTACTGTATGCATGGTATAATACCAACAATGCTTCTGATATTCTCGTTTCTCACTATCTCGCCTTGTAACGTTGACAGCTTTTCGTAGACATCTCATTTCACATGTTGTAATCTTTCTTTCTTGTGTCTTAGTCAGGGCCATGTTTGGCACTGATAGCAGAGAGTTGGAATAAATTGCAGTGACTCATCATCACTCTGGCAAACAAACAACATTCAAAACCATATTACAAATCATATTAATTGGTACCATCTTCTTTACAGACCATTACTAGCCAGAGTTTTTGTTGATTATTCACATCTGATTTTTATGTTGAATGTCAGTTTTAAAAACATTTGTATGACATTGTGAAAGTTGCCAGAGTTTTTGCCAAATGTTAACCTATCAGATAGATATTCAATATTCTAGTTTCATCGATATAAATGTGTGTGTGTGTATTGTTTCAGAACGAAGATAGGCAAGAGTAAATCACAGAAAATCTTGGCATATCCGTTAGAGGACTTCACTATCAACCACAGTCAATGGGTCGTCAATTTTCTAGGCACAATTACACGTTAAGTAGTTTGTCATTTCTGTTTGAACGGCGATGTCTATTTTTACGTTGGTAAATTCTTGAATGTACAATTTGCTTCAACGCCCCATCCAGTTTTGAACCATAGCTGGTTGGGATCAGCTTACTACCACTTAATCTACAGGCGCCACTATAAACATATATAGCTTAATCTACAGGCCCCACTATAAACATATATAACAATCTACAGGCGCCCACTATAAACATATAACAATCTACAGGCCTATAAACATATATAGCAATCTACAGGCGCCCATATACATATAACCAATCTACAGCGCCCACTATAAGCATATAGACTTAATCTACAAACGCCCACTATGACTATATAACAATCTGCGAGCGCCCTATAAACATATATAGCCACTAGACATATTAATCCTTTCTGTGGATCTCAATGATTGTAAAATTTGAAGTAGTTAAAACATGAGATTATTAACAAATAAATTTGTGATTTTATTGAATAATTGTATCACATAACAATCATTTTAGTTTTTGTGTTTTTCTTCTTCTTCTTCTTTACGATTAGTTTCATATATCAGTCTGAGACCAGTGATATCAACGTGAACCCATGAGCAACAGGTCGCACATGTGATGTATCCTTGATGTTTATTTTCATTCTTCTAGTTTAAAATAAGCTGTCGTTATTGAGAGTCTTTCCGAACAGAGAAGTTTCAGGGTTGTCAATCCTTCTTCTTCTTCAGTGATCTCTGGTCAGTGCTTATTTTACTGTGGGCCTAAACTGGGCAGTCAGCTTCAGGTCTGTCAGGTTCCCCAAAGCTTAGTTTTCAGGTCGACTGGGTGTGGCCACATGGTGCTTCTCTACTCACCGAGGAGAGGACAGTCTTGCACCAGGAGAGGACAGTCTTGCACCAGGAGAGGACAGTCTTGCACAGGAGAGGACATCTTGCACCAGAGAGAGTCTTGCACCAGGAGAGGACAGTCTTGCACCAGGAGAGGACAGTCTTGCACCAGGAGAGGACAGTCTTGCACCAGGAGAGGACAGTCTTGCACCAAGAGAGGACAGTCTTGCAGGATATGCTCTGTGTTGTTTCATCCACAATCAGTGGCTATATTAGAAGATGAGTGTTGATAATGGTAAGACCGTAAGAGATAGACATACCAAATATGCAAACAGATTGATTATTCATCGTCGAACTGGCCTGTTGGGCTGCTGGATGTGTTGAGAGAGATCAGACAACTTATGAACTGGTCCGGAGTGCTGGATGATAGTCTATAGAACTGATTTCTTATTGTTTAGAACAATTTGATGATTGAACATTTACACTAATAACAGAAGTCTAAACAAGTCACGATTAAAATGCATTCATAAATTGTGATTAATTTGACTGTGAAAAAAAAAAGGGAAGGTTTCTTCATTGCACCAGGTTTTATCCTGTAAGCTCAGTCCCTCTCTGCAAATACGAGTATCACACGAACTCGATAACTCTGGCAGCAATCCTTGGACCTGTAGGAAAAAATGCGCTGAAGTAGACAGACGGAGGAAAAATGCTAGTGAACAGAACTGTGAGGAAAAAATGCGCTAGTGAACAGAACTGTGAGGAAAAAATGCTAGTGAACAGACTGTGAGGAAAAAATGCGCTAGTGAACAGAACTGTGAGGAAAAATAGCTAGTGAGACAGAACTGCTGAGGAAAAATAGCTAGTGAACAGAGACTGAGGAAAATGCAGAGTGAACAGAACTGTGAGGAAAAAATGCGCAGTGAACAGAGACTGTGAGGAAAAATGCTAGTGAACAGAACTGTGAGGAAAAAGGCGCTGTGACAGAACTGTGAGGAAAAATAAGCTAGTGAACAGAACTGTGAGAAAAAATGCGCTAGTGAACAGAACGTGAGGAAAAAATGCGCTAGTGAGACAGAACTGTGAGGAAAAATGCGCTAGTGAACAGAACTGTGAGGAAAAATGCGCTAGTGAACAGAACTGTGAGGAAAAATGCGCTGTAACAGAACTGTGAGGACTAGATTCGAACTCAGACCTTCGGAACAAAAGGCGAGGATTAACCAAATACCCAGAGAAACAAGTCAAATACCCAGAGAAACAAGTCAAATACCCAGAGAAACAAGTCAAATACCCAGAGAAACAAGTCAAATACCCAGAGAAACAAGTCAAATGCCAGATAACAAGTCAAATACCCAGAAACAAGTCAAATACCCAGAGAAACAAGTCAAATACCCAGAGAAACAAGTCAAATACCCAGAGAAACAAGTCAAATACCCAGAGAAACAAGTCAAATACCCAGAGAAACAAGTCAAATACCCAGAGAAACAAGTCAATACCAGAGAAACAAGTCAAATGCCAGAGAAACAAGTCAAATACCAGAAACAAGTCAAATACCCAGAGAAACAAGTCAAATACCCAGAGAAACAAGTCAAATACCCAGAGAAACAAGTCAAATACCCAGAGAAACAAGTCAAATAAATCATGACACCGATTACCGCACATAGTCAAACAGGACAGACAAACTGGAGCTGACTGCGGCAGTTAGTAGTTAATAAGTTAATATTTACAACCTTTCCCACTTGTGCCTATCAAGACAAATCTGTGCCAAAGGTCTTTCCATAATTGCTGCATTGGTTTCCCAAGAGATTGATAGCACTGTGTGTCTTAATGTTTCTTTAGACGGTTAACTCCATGTGCGCTTTGTAAGTTTCTCCTTTTTCCCAAGTCCACTATTGGTCTTCATTTTCTGTGGCCCATTAGAACTTAACTTCAAAGTCTGTTTCATGCTTATTTCCTTTGCAGACATACTTTTGTACTACGAAGTAGTAGTCTAGCCTTACAATATGGAGAACAACAGGAACACAATAAAGTTTTTAAACCAAATTGACTTTATCCGGGTTTTCCCCTACCCGATCCTCTCGTAGAAATGTCACTCCATCTGCCGGGGTATTGCACAAATCACGAACTCCGGCTCCGGCAATAACCCTAGGTGTCTCGGGAAAAAAATACCCCCGTGAACAGAATGGCGCGGTTCAGTTCGAACCCACGATTTCGACTTGCAAAGCAAGGGCATAACCCTAACCACAAAGCAAGGGCATAACCCTTAACCACAAAGCAAGGGCATAACCACTTACCACAAAGCAAGGGCATCCACTTAACCACAAAGCAGGGCAAAACCCACTTAACCACAAAGCCCTTAGGAATACAATACAAATGCAGAACCACAGATAAAATAGTGCATTTGTTCTTTCTAAATCGTTTTTACAGACTAGAAGCTCAACTTAAGTCTGGTCAAGATTCTGAACCCTGTGGGTGCCCCAGGCTTGCAGGGGGCAAAAGTAGTAACACGGGCCCTGCAAGGCGTCGTAAGAGGCGACTAAGGTAGGGGCCTGGTTGAGTGGGTACAGCAAGTGTGGTCAAGATTCTGCATCACCGTGTGTTGCCGGGGGTCGCAAGGGAATAAAACGACTAAATAGGGGCTAGGAAGCTACCTAGTAAATAAAGCGTCGCACAAATTGGATTTGCTGACCTACCAGGCTCATAACTGGTACAACGTACAATCGTTCTTAGCTCACATCACATACATATCACAAAAGTGATTTAACAAGGGGTCGAAGAAGACGATGATTATAAACAAGTGGTTAGAATATGCTACTGATGGTTGTGAATCATGAACTATTACAATAAATTAACGAAAATCCAACCCTTCGAAAATAAATGCTCGAAAAATCCTACGAATACCATGGACAGAAAAAGAAAAACACTGATGTCCTGAAAAACTAAATGTTAAAGGGGAATTGGCTGATAAACAACATACTATACAGAAAAATTACATACTTTGGTAAATCAAGTGCCCTTTGGCCTAAAAGAACAATAGTAGGGGGCAGGGTCCCAGGACGCAAAAGGCAGACCAAGAAGATGGCTACAAGATATTAAGGGAAACCATGAGCATGACCATCGATGAAGTAGTGAACTGACAAGAGACAGGTGATTTCAGATGTGCTGCAAAGGCAACGTCTATAAAGGATACCCTTGATGATGGGTTAGAAGATGAGTCATTTCATTTTTGGACACATACTAAACCAGGGTTAGCCTATGTAGTTTTCTTGGCTATGAATAAACACATAAAAACCATGTTATCTTTATGAAATGGTATTTTTATTTATACTTATATGCCACCTATCACCGGTGGTTATGGAACAGTCGAGAACAAATACAACAAATTAATCACCCGACCAGCTAGCTACCACATCTTTAACACTAATTTACTAGTACCAAAAGACTAACCCGGGGCATTTCAGCAAAACTGTCCTCTCCTGGATGAGCTGAAGTAACATGTGGCCATAGCACTTCGACCTGAAAATTAAACTTTCGGAAAATCTGCTGGACTATTGTCATGTTATTTCTGTATTTCTTCTTCTTCCTCTTCAAATGCACCGTATCGATCACTTGTTTAACCATTCTTTGTGATTTGTATGTGATCCCAAACCTAAGACGATTGTACGTTGTGCCAGTTATGCGCCTACAAGTAGACCAGCAGATCCGATTACCGGGTGCTTTATTACTAGGATAGCATCCACAGGGTCTACATCAGTCGCCTTTACGCATGCGTTGCAGGTTGCAGTGGTACTATTCTTTGCTTCTCTTGCGGGGCCCCCCCAAGCGGCTCTCTGACAAATTTTCTACATCAACGAACTGACGAAAATAACAACAATGTTTAAATAAATCATTTGCGATCAAAAGGCGAATAGGGACAACGTCGCAATGGATTAATGAGCTGACACTAATCAAGATCCTACCCCACCTCCCCTGGTGACTCTGGAACCAGACATTGGTTCATAACCCGAAATTCCATCAGAGACCTGAATCCAGTGCGCTTTTCCCATCGCAGGGAACTACTACTGCTTTTAGTTCGATTGGGGACAATCAAAGGCTAGCGGAGCAAATCGTACACAAAACTGGACGGTAGGCAAACCAAGTAGTCCAAAAAAGGCTGGTAACCTGGGCAGATGACGCTCAACAACCCAGGAAGGAAGGTTGTCTAATGGTAGCTACCCTAAAAGAAAATAGCAATCTGCTGCCTTGCAGGTCGGCTGTGGACAGCCAAAGGCTGACGGAGAGCGAACCCAGTAAACTCTTGCTGAAATCGGACACATCGCCGAAGGATAATCACCAGAGCTCCAAATGGCGCTGAAGATGTGACGAATGACACCCGTTCTTGGTGCAGGCTGTTTATATATCACAATAGGAATGATCAAAATAGCTGAATAGAACAAACGAGAAGAAGAAATAAATCACGTAGTGTTACTTGTAATATTTACTATATGTATAATGTTACTTATAATATTTACTAGTAATGTATAATGTTACTTATAATATTTACTAGTAATGTATAATGTTACTTATAATATTTACTATATTATAATGTTACTTATAATATTTACTAGTAATGTATAATGTTACTTATAATATTTACTAGTAATGTATAATGTTACTTATAATATTTACTAGTAATGTATAATGTTGCTTATAATATTTACTAGTAATGTATAATGTTACTTATAATATTTACTAGTAATGTATAATGTTACTTATAATATTTACTAGTAATGTATAATGTTACTTATAATATTTACTAGTAATGTATAATGTTACTTATAATATTTACTAGTAATGTATAATGTTACTTATAATATTTACTATATTGTATAATGTTACTTATAATATTTACTAGTAATGTATAATGTTACTTATAATATTTACTAGTAATGTATAATGTTACTTATAATATTTACTAGTAATGTATAATGTTACTTATAATATTTACTAGTAATGTATAATGTTACTTATATTTACTAGTAATGTATAATGTTACTTATAATATTTACTAGTAATGTATAGTGTTACTTATAATATTTACTAGTAATGTATAGTGTTACTTATAATATTTACTAGTAATGTATAGTGTTACTTATAATATTTACTAGTAATGTATAGTGTTACTTATAATATTTACTAAATGTATATGGCGTCTATAGCTTAAACGGTAGTGAGCTCGACCACAATACAAAAGTGTTTGGTTCAAACTCCCCGTCGTTTCAGTTTTCAAGCAAATTTGTTCGTTTGGTTTTTTTTTTAACAAACGAGAAAAAATAGACATCACTGTTCAGAAAGCAATTGCAAACTACTGAACTTGTAACTAATGCCTAGAAAATCAACTACTTGTTTGCTGTGACTGATGGGGTAACATCCTGTAGAGAATATGCCATAATTGTCATTTCAATATTGTACAACTTCTCAGATTTGATTAACATTAAATAAAATTAGTCGATTCAGGACACCATTTTTTACAACTCTAAGTTTGTATTTACTATCGTTTGCTGTGAGATGTCGTAAACAAATATACAAAATATGTTTTACAACATGTACGTGACATTTCTGGTAGACATAAATAAATGTACAAACACAATTGTTGCCTAGCAACTCAGTAAATTCGGACAGAAGTTCATTATTTCAATTTTGGAGAAAACGAGTCTCCCTTTTCGTCAAAAACAAATTTTGTACATCTGCAGGTTCGCTCATTTCAGGAG
>JADZMA010001633.1:0-16479 GCA_020796225.1 Arion vulgaris
GATCTAAGTATTGTCACATATGATTAGAGAAAAGAAAGAAAGATGACTTTCTCAAGCATCTCATTCACATAGTGAGTACATCTTGACCTAAGTATTGTACACATATGATTAGAGAAAAGAAAGAAAGATGACTTCTCAAGCATCTCATTCACATAGTGAGTACATCTTGATCTAAGTATTGTACACATATGATTAGAGAAAGAAAGAAGATGACTCTTCTCAAGCACCTCATTCATAGTGAGTACATCTTGACCTAAGTATTGTACACATATGAGTCATACTAGAAAAATATCAAACAGAAGAAGAAAGAAATAGATCTGGCATAACCAGGCTACGGTAGAAAAGACAGTATAGGAAGAAAACATTGAAGGAATGTTGCAAATTCTCAAATGTTCATAGCAAAATATATCAGATACTAAAGTACATATAGTATCTTCGATTTTAACAAGTTTAAAATATAAATATTTGATGAAATAGAATAGTGAAACAAATTGACTTAAGTGGTTTGTAGTGGATAAAATAAATGGTATCATATTTGTGTACATATATAAAAACAAATTCTACTAAATTTTAGAATACAAAAATAAAATTGTATGCAGGGATGGCAAAGTTATCAGCCACCAAATATTTTCAATACTACAAAATAAAAGTAGTAAGTCTAGTAAAGGAATCACTATACACAAAGAAAATGATATTTCAGTTAAATGACATGATACTGTGATTTCATAAGGTGTCTATGTTTATATTATTACTAAATGACCTGTATCCAGTGACATATTTCAATTCAAAAATTATGTTATGCAGCGATGTTAGAAGCTGAACATTTATAAAGAAACCTTGTTATTTTTGTCACTTAAAGAGAAATGACAAAATAGAAACAAAAACCAGACTTTTATCAGGTGCTTCTGGTTCTGAGAGTTGATTAACTCTTAGTGGACCTGGGCAAAAGTCACATTTTTACAAAGCCATTTTTTAATTATACATTTGTATACATTTGTATACATTTGTGTCATTAGTTTTGACATAAAACTTATATATTTAATTTTATGGAACATATACAATATATCAAAATGTTCAGAAATGAATGTTATATTTATTTACATTAGTGAAATATTTTTGAAAAATAAAGAGAGAAATGTTAAGTGACTTTTAGGTAGAAGAAAATTTGTTAAAATATTTTTAGTGAGAATAAAATTCTTACTTAGCACTCAATATAAATATATCCAACACATCTGCAAGCCATAACACATGTTTCTGTTCATACTACAATCAGCACTCGACACATCATCATTGTCGAACTCAGCAAAATGATGAATAAGATTTACAGCTTGTTCTACTGTATATCACGACTTACGTGTTTCAGAAGAAGAAGCCATTTTTTCCAATAAAAATTGAGAGTAAACAAAACTTTTTGCTGAGATTTTGTGTTTTATAACGCTTCTACTAACTATAGATCGAAAATAAGTGCACAAGCATGTACAAACGGAAATGACGAATGACCAGAGGTTAAAATAAAAAATGTGGACTGGAATATAAATTTACTACAGCAGTTCTAAAACTATGATAACCAAACGCCACTTAGTGTGGCGGCATGTAAAGCATTCACTAAACGCCACTTAGCTTGGCGCTTGGTCCACTAAGAGAGTTAAGCAGTTAGATGTTATTTTTCATGCTAAAATTAAAGGAAACTATTGTCTATCCCCAGGTGGATGATGGAATTGGTTGGTCCACTCTTACCATAAGCGTAGGGGTGTGAGCTTTAATTTGCATTTCAGGGCCAGATGAGTCGTGCTTGTTGATCCGTGTTTATTTAGTGTGGTCTTGATATTGTCTATCCATCTTTTTCTTGGTCTTACCTTGGCTCTAGTACTTGATCTCTTTTTATTGTATGCTGTTATTGGTTGTATTTCATTCTCATTAAATGTCTAAACCACTGCATTTGTTGTCTTTCTATGTATTCGTTGCATGAAGTTATGCCCACTCTGCTTCTGATGTCCTCATTTGTAGTCTTTCTTTCCTAGGTGACCCCCACTGCCTTCCTCAAGCATTTCATTTCACATGTGGTGAGCTTTCTGTGGTGTGTTGCTGTTATTACGTGTTTCGCCATTCTACATAGTTTTACTGCAGTCTCCGTTTATATTGCTGTTAGAGACCAAGATTGGTACTAATAACAAAGTGTTGGTAGAAAGATACTTTTTATCATCTGTCTTTTCACTTCCATCTTGATCTTTGGGTGTTGTAGTAATGGTGCCAGCTTGTAGGTCACAGCATTTGCTTTTTTGGCATCTTGTCTCTATTTCTCTATCGAGATTTCCATTCTCTGCAAAAATGCTGCCTAAATATATGTGAATTCAGAAACTTGCTTTACTCTGGTGTTTATTTGTATGTTCGTTTGAACTGGTGTTCTGCTGATTTTCATGGTCTCGGTCTTTTGTGTGTTGATTTTCATGATGTACTTCCTGCATGCTATTAACTATGAATTCATATGATGTTGTAGCTGATCTTCATCTTCATAGATTAGACTTTGGTCATCTGCGATTAGCGATTAAAGGAAACACACAGGAAAAAAGTGTTAGTTAATATCATAAGAGCATTACATACAGGCATGACGTGGTGTTTTACTAAGATCATCATCATCGGCAGCCGTTTTCCACATCAAAGGTTGGCTGCAATGAATCTCAGCATCCTCTGTCTTTCGCCTTGGTGTTGCACACTGCCAGACTGTAACCTGTCCATTTCTTAAGTTTCCTCCCTACTTTATCTATCGGTCTTCCTCTTGCTCTTCCCCTCAACTTTCCCTCTAGTAAAGATTTTATCATGGTGTCATGTCTTTTTATGTGCCGAAATACTTTACTTGTTTAAATTTTTATTTCTCTTAATAATTGTTTCTTCATGCCTAGCTTTCCTAGTATTACTACTATAGATAGGAAGAAAGCAAAATAAATAGGTCTTTAAACACATAAAGAGACATGGTATTGATCAAAACCTTATTAAAAGTGAAGGATGAAGGCGATGAGCAAGAGGAAGACCGAGACACGTGTGGGTGTGGGGATTAAGAGATGGATAAATTACAGTCTAGCAGAGTGCAACATCAAGACAAAATGATGCTGGAGGTCTATGCCCAACCTTTGGTACTGAATGGCATCTGATGATGATAAAGGGAAGCAAAAATTTGTTGCATGAGAACATGATATTAATCCTCTGAGCTAAACAAAATTAATTTAGGATTAGCATACACATACTAAAAAATTCAATTTTTCACCGTAAAAAATACACAAGATAATAATGAGCAGTTAAACAATGCCCTTTAAACATGATTTCTTCAAATCTTTGATCATGCAAGTAAAATGTGTTCACACAAAACACATGTGGGGGAAGAGAGAACCAACAACCTATGCTGCGTGCTGAGAGAGTGTCAGTCAAAGTTTTTAATAAGAAGAAACGGAGGAGACGGTGGCATTTTCTACGATCTGCAAGCCTCTTGAGATAACAAAAAAAGTGAAGTTGTTTTGTTTGTGCAATAGGTAAATGGTAAGGGTTTGTGGTAGTGGAGGTAGATAAATAAGGAAATGTTGAAAATTGGTAATAATTTATCACAAGTTACACAATGGCAAGCAAGAAAAGAATGTAGACTAAAAGCCATGACCTTCAGAACGCAAGTCAGAACACTATGCCAAATAGAGCCCTTTCTAAAAGACTCACCATTTTAAAAAATCAGACTTGTACAGTTATCTAGTTTGTCTAAGAGATTAGTGACTTACTATCAAAAACATCAGTCCTGTCCTGCTGATGAAACAATAAAATCAGTGAATTATTCTGCTAAAGTAAAATTGATTCCAAGATCTTAGTAAAACAAACTTCTAGTAATTTGATGTTATTCAAAGTGAGTGTAAAAATAGTCCAAAAAAGGCAGATCTTACACTATAAACCCAAAAACATTAATTTTAGTCTAAAAATGACATTGCACAAAATAAATATTTGCAATAAAAAATGAGAAAAACAACCCATACAAATTGGTTGAAATAATACTTTTCCCCATTTTAGTACAGATACATCGGTTGGGATGTTTAGACCAAAGTCATTTCAAGATAGGGAGAAATGAGTACTAAAAATGGAAAAAAAGCTTGACTATAACATATTTGTATTAGTCAAAAGGGTTACAGATAAGAAATAATAGCCGTCCATCATGCGATGAGCAACAATCTCATCGTGTGCTGTTGCACCTCTCTGGTGTGCGGAGGGACTGTAGAGTTCAACCCTAGAACAGAATCCCCGACCACAGGTGGGGCATCATGATCAAGGTTAGACTTTGCGTGTTGTGTGTTCTGTCTTTCCTTGCTCGTTTTCTCTGTGACTCAACAATACAATGATTCTCAGCTATTCGGGTTCCTCTTTTTGTTGTTACAGGCCACATTTGGCAATCTTCCCAAGGATTCCCCAGCATGTATTGTCTATATCGAAGCATTTCGGGAGCACTTTAGAGTGTCTTAAGCGTTTTCTGTCCACCGCTAACGCTCCCCCTTCAAGCACCCATACATCAACTGTTTTGGGATCGTTTATCAGGCACCCGACAACGTGACCCCCATCTCACTTGGGCCTTCTCAACAGGTGTTGGCGCTGGATCTTTGCTCTTGAGGACTTCGCTGCTGGAATTTTGTCCTGCCAGTTTTTTTTAGTATTCTGCGAGACAGTTTTGTTGTTCTTCATGTTGTGTGATTTGTGTTGTGTGGTTGTCTGAAACTGTAGCTTGCTTATATTTGGATTATAGTGAGGAAAAGTTGCGCTATTCGCCCAACCTCACTCTCGTCCAGGACTATTTTGTACCCAGGGGCAAGACAAGTAAAAGGCGACTGGAGATAGTGCCAGATGCAGTGGATGACCAGGGCTTTCTAAAGTCCCCGGTCTCATGCGGTCCACCCCGCTCTGCGTGACCCGCTTTCTAACCGTTGAGCCAGCTAGTGGCTCATCCGCAAGTCAGCCGGATCCAGTTTTTTGCATGCATAGGCAGAGTGCCTGATTACCGATGCTGTTAGACCCATCGTTACCCTCACCTGGTTTGACCACGAATGGGATGTAACCACTGTAGTCGCTGTGCATGTTACAGCTAAACTACAGGCAGAGTAGATGAAATAAACTAGTTGAGTAGACCACAAGTGGGAAAAGCACTATGTTACATAATGAAATGATGTAGCAGACAAGCATAAACATTAAATTAATATAATAAAACACTTACAATGAAAAAATATGACTTTCTGAGTGCCAACCTTCCCAGAAATATCCCCCTCTAACTGTGAAGATGCGGACAATAGGATACAACTAGCAATCCTCTAGAATATTGGAAGGGGAAGCACCAGTGGTTACCGAGGCCCAAATTTGGGTGTAAAAAATAGAACCATGTTTACCTGCCACGCATGTCGTAAGAGGCAACTAAGGAGGAGGTTTGGTTGAAATCGGATGCACATGTCCTAAACGTGTAGAAATATGCGTTTAGGGGCCTACCAAACCAATGTGCAACGTATACACGTTCTTGGAAAAATCAAACATATCACAAAGAGTGATTAAAATTGGTGGTAAGAACGAACGCAAAGAAGAAGAGGAAGAGGAAGTTGTGGTTTGGTGTGTTACTAAGAGAGGAAAAAAATGTGCGTTGGTTCTTAAACTAGCAGTTAAGTGTACTCATTTCATAGAGTTTAAAAGTACTCATAATGAATGAGATAATTTCACAAAAAGGATCTGTGATCTGATATACAATTTGGTCAAACCATCAAGTTAGTGTATCTGTGTTCATTTGTAAAACTGCATTTGAATCCTGTAATATATATTTTTTCTATAATCAATTTGCCTATCGGTATAGGGATTACCACAGTTTACTTTGCATTCAAAAATAAACATATTAAATGTAAAATATTACAAATAGATGATTAATGCCATGTGTTGTATCATCAACATATGATTAATGTCCAGTGTTTTTTTCATAAACATATGATTAATGTCGATGTTTTATCATAAATATAATATTAATGTCAAGTGTTCTAAATATATGATTAATGTCAAGTGTTTTATCATAAATATATGATTAATGCCATGTGTTCTAAATATAATATTAATGTCAAGTGTTCTAAATATAATATTAATGTCAAGTATTTTTAAATATATGATTAATGCCAAGTGTTGTATCATAAACATGATTAATGTCAAGTGTTTTATCATAAATATATGATTAATGTCAAGTGTTCTAAATATAATATTAATGTCAAGTGTTCTAAATATATGATTAATGTCAAAGTGTTCTAAATATATGATTAATGTCAAGTGTTCTAAATATATGATTAATGTTATGTGTTATAAACATGTGAATAATTTAATGTGTTCTTATATCTATATTTATATTTCAAACTGTCTGTGTGTTTTCTCACTATACAGCCGTCAGTTTACATCCACAAATGACCAAAGTTGGCAGAAACACGCACAAGACCAACGTAAGGTTAACAGGGGAAAGATTTGAAATCGGATCAATATTAGTTTTAAAAAATTTAAAAAACCCAAAAGTTTGCTATCCTACCCAATTTTTGTTTACAATTTGTCGTAAGTCTTAGGTGTAAAATTAATATATACACAAGATTCGATGCGTATGTTTTGAAATTATGGAAACCTCGACCTCTTTCATAGCAAAATAATCGTCATTTGATTGTTTAAACAAGCTGACCTCAATTTACATCAACAATCCATGAAAGTAGATAAAAACATGCATGCGACTAAAATTATATTAACAGTGGAAAGAATTTCGAAATCAAATCAATATTCGTTTTTTAAATAAATAAAACCAATTTATCACAACTGACCTATACTTTTGCATACATTTACTAAGTTGACGATCCAAATATGAGCGTCATCATTTCATGTCTCATATACGAAAGATCTGCATTGTCATTTCCTGCACTCAACAGATTATTCAACAACGGAAAATTTCAATGTCAAAGCTAAAACGTATCTCAGTTTTAAAAATAGATAAATATTAGGTTTGCGTGTTTTAAAAATTCCACAGGTCATTTTATTTTATTTTAAACTATTCATTATATGAAATCCACCTAGAAAAACTCTTCAATCAGCCAGAATCGACTGAAAACGAAAGAGCGAAGTAGGTCTGCAGAAAATGTAATGATATCAGAAAATCGGAAGGAAGCAAATGGGTCGAGAATGGCCAATGCTAGAGTTCAAGAAGGCAGGATGCTGTCTTAATTACGTAAAAGCTAATAGGACACGCATGGCTGATAACCGATCAAATGAGACATGTCAACAAACAGCTGTCCAACTCGAACAAGATGCCAGGCAGCGAGCAATAGCAGTTGCCAAATGGTCTTTGTTGAAGAAAGAAGCATTCAATTACAATAATAATCGTGAATACGAAAAATACCAATAATTTTATTGGGGGATTGACGGCAGTTTGTCCTCACTGCAAGGAAAAAAAATGGATTGGTGAAACACCTGGAATGTGTTGCTCTGAGGAAAATTCAGTTCCCCATTACAAGAACCACCTGAACCGTTAAAATCGTTTTGGACGACATAGCTGACTAACTTCTTAAAAATATCAGCAAATACAATTCATGCTTTCAGATGACATATTTTGGCACAACTTCTCCAATTTCTCATCAAAGGATTTATGCCAACTTTTAAAATGCAAGGTCAAGTATATCATCAATTTGGTTCACTCTCAAAACCCAAATGAAGACCCAAAATTTCTTCAAATTTATTTCATGGGTAATGAAAAGCTGAGGCAAATCAGCGCATCAATTGTAATCCAGGAACTAATCACAATACAGTGTTGCTTTCACGTATGCTACCACTTACAACAGTTATGTCAGAAGTTTCAAGACTGTATTAGATCAGTTGCCACTGACGACAGGAAAATTGAAAATCGCGCTGACAAAGTTCCGACCGGTCAACATGAGCGACTTATAATGCACCTGTAGTAAACGAAGTTACCGTTATCATAACAGGAAATGATTTTGGAAAGCGGGATGTAATTTTACAAAAGCGAGACAACAAGCTGCAACGAATTTCAGAAACACACAGATCTTACGTGCCCGGTACCCAATTTTATTTCCTGGGTGAAGCGGCTACTATATTTGCATCAATCAAAGGGATCCAGTACTAAATTGATTTCAAACAAGTTTGTTTCTTCAAAGGATTTCTACTCATTTCGAATCATGATCAGAGATACTCCAAATCACCTTTTAAGTTGCCCAACTTTCCATCAATTTTTGGTAGATATGTTCGCAAAAATTGAATGCAAAAGATTGCTCTATATTCGATTGAACCAAACAAAACTATGTTCAGAAGAATATGTTCATTTGAGGATGTTTGGCGATAGATGGCCAGGCAAACAACTATGGCAGGTAGGTTATTTTGCCATCAACGTTTACCGGAGGTCCGCGGTATATGCATGAATATACCCAAGATTCGATTACTTATGTTCGCAATTATGAAACCGTCTCTTCATAACGTTTACATGTAACCCAAAATGGAAAGAAATACAAGATGAATTACTCGGACGGTCCATTTGGATAGACATGATCAATTGCCGGTGTTTTCGTCAAAGTTAATTAAATTCATGCAACTTATAACGAAGGGAGAGATCTTTGGTCCTGTGAGATGTTGGGTGTCTTCAACAGAATGGCAGAAACAGGGTTTGCCACATAACCATTTATTATTTTCGTTATTAAATAAGATTGACCCAAATAATATTGATCGCATTATTAGGACGGAGATTCCTGATCCAACTTAGATCCCCAACTACATAAAATCGTTATAGAGCAAATTTGCATGGACCATGTGGATACATCAATCCGAATTCCCCATTTATGAAGGATGGCAAGTGTACCAAACGATATCCGAAGAGTCTGTTGCTCGAAACTCAAACTGGAGAAGATGGCTATCCACTATATCGAAGAAGAAAGTTAGCTGATGGAAGATTCGAAGCAACTAAGAAACTAGGAGGAAATAGTTCAGTTGAATTTAACATCGACAATAGATGGATTGTTCCGTATTGTCCAATGTTGTCCGAATTTTGATGCACATTTTAATGTTAGTACTGCAATTCAGTAAAATCAAACCCAAAAAATGTGTTAAAAAACATACACAAAGGTTCTGATCAAGCTGTGTTTGGCATTCAAAGATGGAGGGAAATTTATTGATGAAATGAAGGTTATCGTGCTGGCCCCTACATCAGCACAATGAAGCAGTTTGTGGATATTAGTTTCCAGTTCATGAGATACCTCCGTAATGCAACTGGATCCACTTTGAAACGGACAGAGAGTTTACTTCAATACAGAAAATTTCCAACAAAGAGTTCAGCAACCTCCAAGAACAACTTTACTGCCTTTTTTTAGCTTTGTCAAAATGACGACTTTGCAAAGACTTTACTTTACTTTGAAGTTCTAAATATTACACATGGGATAGGTCAGGGAAAACTTTTAATAGAAGAAAGTAGAGTCACAGTTGTTGGATTGATGAGTTAAATCTAGCAATGTTTTGGGACATGTTTAGACTGTTCATCCAAACAATTTCGAATGCTTCTACCTCCACATCCTACTTCATACCGTTAGAGTTCTAATATCATTTACTGAATTAAAGACGGTTGAGGGTCAAGTTTGTGCAACATTCCGTAAGCATGCCAAAGCTTGATTTACTGGAGGCGACAATCAATGACATGCTCGATGGCGAAACAGTTGCCTCAGAATCACCACAAAAAAATCAGATCACTTTTCATCATTCTTATTACCTCATGCAATCCATCAAATCCACAAAATGTGTGGACAATTCAAGGAAAGTATATCTGAAGATATTCTTAATGCAGAGAACAGAATCCTGACTTGCAAATTGATTGCAACCCAAAACATATTTAACAAATCTTAATATCATAGAGGATAAAGTTATTGACATGGTTGGCAAACTTTACAAGAATTAGGCTTCCCCATCAGCAAGAAACAACATCAATCGTTTGCAAAAGAAATACTTAAAGAAACGCACAACGCTGGCGACTTAGAACATTACGAAACCATCAATGAGCCACTATTAGTTCATAACCAAAGAAATGTTTACGATATAATTATGAACCGAGTGAATGGTGGTACAGGCGGTCTATTCTTCATTGATGCACCAGGAGGGACAGGAAAGACGTTTGTGATGAATTTACTCCTTTCAAAAAATTTACTTAAATCGCATATTGCAATTGCCATGCTTCTTCGGAATAGCAGCAACTTTGCTTCAGGAGGCGAACTGCCCTCTCTTTAAATTGCCACTCGACTTAACACTCCCAAACCAATTTTGCAACACAGGAGAACAGGAAAGCGGGAGTTTTACAACAATGAAATTGATTGTTGGGATGAATGCACTATGATTCACAAGCAGGGCTAAAGCACTCAACAGGTCTCTTCAAAATTTAGAAACAATCGACAACTTTTGGGTGGAGCAGTAGTGGGTTTTTGCTGGTGATTTCAGGCAAACACTTCCTATTATTCCTAGAGGACAATGGCTGATGGCTCAAGGCGTGTCTGAAATCATCCCATCTTTGGAGACATTTCAAATTTAAAATTAATTACCAACAGAGGTCCATTTACAGCAGGATGTCAATGCTGGACACTTTGCTGATCAATTGCTTGCTTTATGAGATGGGCGGCTTTGCAAGGAACCAAACACTGACACAATCAAGCTACAAGAAGACTTCTAATATTGTCCTCAATAGAACAACTTCAAGACATGATGTTTTCAGGAAAACAAGGAATGTTGTTTACTATCAGGTCCTAACTGATAAATAAATATAACATACAATATTTAGAAGAAAATGATATCTCTTGGAGCGGGCGTCCCCAAATTTCCCTCATCAAGGATTACTAACAACTTTCACCTGTGCAAAGCCGGGTTAATCAGCTAGTATATTATAAGAAAAAGATCAATGAAATTGTATGTCTGTCCCAATTTTTAGAGATATCTGGACATCCTACGGACTTGAAATTTGGCAAGAAGGTTTGCATGGATACGAAGAGGGAAAAATTATCAAACTAGATTTTTTTTACATTTCATAACCATATTCCCAACAATGCATGGTCTTTCTGCATAGAAATCACAGAAAGCGTATATCCATGATTTCCGCGTCCCGGTCACATGATGTGCGGTCATGTTTTATAGTCTGCTGACGTCTTTCGCACATCACACAATACTAACACATTTATGGGTATTTCAACATGTAAGTTCTGTAGACGAATGCATAAGATTCTAGAATGCTATCCAAAAGACATTTCAATCTCACGCTCTGCTAATTTAAAAAAATTATTTAAAAAAAAAAAACCACATTGATAAGTTAATAATCTGAATAAATTTAATTTACAATTTTATTTTTCAACTTTCACAGGAATTCAATTGTACCCAGGTTTTACTAGCTATCGGAATGAGCTAGTTTATGTGGCTTAAGATCAAGGAAAAAGGATAACAAAATTAACTATTAAATATTTAAAATTTTAAAACTTATATTTCCTTTCAATATTTCCTTTTTTCATAATATTTTACCTTTTTCACATGACTTCTATCTTTAAACATGTATATGTTACCTATTTATCACATGACACTTTCTATCTTTAAACATGTATTTTTTGCTTTACCTGTATATTTACATTACACATGACACTTTCTATCTTTAAATAAACCTTTTTGTTTTTTATTATTGCCTACTTATCACATGACACTTTCTATCTTTAACATTATATGTTACCTCTTATCACATGACACTTTCTATCTTTAAACATGTATATATATCCTTTTTCATCTTTATACCTTTTCATTTCGATCAACTGGCAAGTGTTTTGCTGTGACAACTTCTGAGTTTGTCTTGTCTCTCTTCCCTTTTCAGCTCACCCCTAGGCCTCTTTTCAAAATACTCTGCACCTTTGCATAATGTTGTTTTCCACATAACTCGGTCATCAACTAGTTTTTCCCATTTGTTGGGGCAGATGAAATTCTTTATTGAGGCCTTGCCTGAGCAGTGGTCTTTCTTGTTGCCTCTTCCCTTACACAGAACAACACTTGGTATGTGCTATTATCCATTCTTCTCACATGTTCTTAGTCGTCTTGTCTTCTCTGCTGAGCATGTATAAGTTATTTACTTATGACACTCCCCTATCCATTAAAAGTCATATAACAATCAACATTGTGAAATCAATTTTAATATATCTTAAGATACCAATACAAATCTGATTTTGATAAACAGCATTGATCAGAGTTAAAGGTAAAATATCAAAACAAAAATCAGATTTTTTTTACAGGAAAAACAGGCTAAAGCAACATTTGTAAAAAAAATTTTTTGATGTAAACAAAACATGATACATCATTAAGTAAAATTACCTTACTTTGAGATTTGATATTTTGCCTTTTGGTATATGGTTTTACTGCAGTCTTCTCAATTATTAAGTAGTGCTTAATATTTAGTATACACTAGTATTTATATTATTAGGATATTTCTGGAGACATTATATTATAATAGTACATGCTTCTATCAATGATGTCAACTCTCTCTGGGATAGTTCTTAAGCCGTTTTTAATCTTTCTATGGTGATATATAAACAACCAAACATCAAGACAATATTAATGTCAAGTGTTCTAAATATATGATTTAATGTCAAGTGTTCTAAATATATGATTAATGTCAAGTGTTCTAAATATATATTAATGTCATTGTATCACAAGGCTGCCGGCAGAAAAAGCAGAAGATTGACAATGTCAACAAGGCTTTAAAAGGCGCGAGCTGAACAGCCTGGAATCGGGCCCCAGGGCACACCAGAGATCATCATGGTTAGTGGCCAGAACCAGTCAGAAAGAAAGGGGCAAACTACTGATTGTATGTTGCCAGAACTGATCAGAACATGAAATTAACTAAAACTCAAAGATCTGATGGCGTGTCCCCTAGGCCAGTCAGACCAATTCTCGAAGGGGAAAGAGAAAGATGGCAGATCAAGTACAAGTAAGTGATGACGGCCAAAACCCGACTGTCTTACTGCGGAAAGACCTGCCATTGGACTACGGAAGAACATGGAATGTAAGGAGTCTTTACCATGGCAAACTCCACATGTTTTTCAATGAGGATGGAAGCAAAACACCTACACTGGAAAAACCCGACCAGATGGGCTGGCCGGGGGCACTAAACCTCAACAGGTGAAAAAAGTAATATACTCAGGGAAGGAAAAAAGGGGGACAGAGTGAGCCCAGTTTCATTTTGGCAAAGAAAATATCCACAACACTATTTGGTTACAACCCTACCCAAGGCCCCACTCATCTTGATGAGATTACAGACAAAAAATAGAAAGATTACAATAATACAAGCATACGCCCCAACAACCACAGCTCCTGAGGGCGAGATCGGAATTCTATACAAATTTACAAGGGCAATAATAAGGTTCAAAAGAGACATTCTGATTGTAATGGGCGATTTCAACGCCAAGGTTGGCAAGCAAACAGCTGAAGAAGAGGAAAAGATAAAAGGTCCTTTCAGTATAGGACAAAAAGCAGAAAGAGGCACAAAACTAATTGAATTTTGCCTAGAAAATAATCTCTCCATTACGAACACCCCAAGCAGGCAACATCCAAAAAGACTATACACCTGGACCTCACCAGATGGCAACACCAGAAACCAAATAGATTACATCTTGGTCCAAAGAAGATGCATAACAGGTATTCTATTAGTAAAGACACTCCCCGGGGCAGACTGTGACTCGACCATGAACTCTGGTGGCAGAGTTTAAATTAAGACTGAAGACAACAAGAAAGCAGCTGCCTATCGTTTTGATACAAATGCAAGAATATATTATCTCCCGACAAACATCATCCAGGAAAGTACACAAAAAACAGGTCTACATAACTGAAAAAACACTGAAGCTAATGGAAGAAAGAAGAAAGCTAAAACAAACGAGGTTAAAACGAAACAGCACTGAATATAAAAACTGCTCAAGAGAAGTCAAGAAAGAAATCTGAAAAGACAAGAAACAACACATAGTCACCTCATGCAATAAAATTGATGAATTAAGAAAACAAGGGAAAAAGAAGAAAGTACAATGAAATTAATATAATGACATGTGACTTAGCCCATCAATACCCAATCATAAACATAACAAAACATTAACAGAAAGAAAGATGTACTAGAAAGATGGCGTGAGTACTGCAGAAACATGTATGAGGACACATCTAAAAATCCACATAAGATAATAACGAAGCGAAGAGATAGAACCAGAGCCCATGTTGAATGAAGTGCGCCTGGCCATCAAAAGCCTGAAGAGAGGGGAAATCCCCGGTGCGATGATATACCATGGAATTGATTCAAGCAGGTGGGGAGGCCAGTGTCGGTATATCATAAATTGTGCACAAAGAAAGGAATAGCTCCTCCTGGCCAAAAGGAATGGAAAAGATCAGTATTTATACCTATTCCAAGAAGAAACATGAAACTATGACCAACTATAGAACTATTGCCCTTATAAGTCACGCCAGCAAAATCCTACTAAAAATCATAATGAAGAGGGTGGAACAAAAATTAGAAGATGAAATACACGAAACACAAGCAGGTTTCCCGAAGTGGTAGAAGGGACTTGAGATCATATTTGAGCATGAGACTCATCGAGAAATGCAGAGAATACAACATAGACCTGCATGCATGTTTCATAGACTATACAAGGCTTTCGACCATATACAACACCAGAAAATGTGGAACATCATGAAAGACATGCACTTTTCCCAAAAACATAATAGGACTCATAGAATTCTATACCAGAACAACAGGCAACCATTAAAATAGGTGAAATAGCTGAATGGTTCGAGATTCAAAGAATCGACAGGGATGTATTTTGTCACCATACTTATTCAACATATTGTGGAGAACATCATGAGGAATGTAAAAGACGATGCCAACTATGTGAATTCGCCCTCTCATATGGCGGCAAATGCATACCAGAGCTTAGATCGCGACGTACAGTATTTTATCCCAGCAAAGAAAGGGTTTTGGGAAAAAATAATCATAAGACTAAGAAACATAGTGAAGACCAACATCTATATTTGAATACACAAAAAACAAAAATCATGTCAACTGACAAAGCAAAAAGGCTCACCTAACATCTAAAAAAGAAAGAACTCCCAAATTTTAGAGAGCTACGAATATCTGGGCTCAAAAATTAACATTAAGGTGACTACTCCAAAGAGATCTCAAGAAGATTAGCAATAGCAATCAAGAAGTTAAACACAATGAAGAACATGTGGCAAAGCACCAGCAAAAAACTAAAATTAAAAATATTGAGATCATGCATTTTCCCAGTGGGTACTTTTGGTTGCGAATCATGACTATTATACAAAAATTAAGAATGAAAATCCCGTCCTTCGAAACTAAATGCTACAGAAAGATCCTACGAATACTATGGACAGAAAAAAAGAAAGAACACACATGTCCTGAAAGAACTAAATGTTAAAGAGAATTGACTGATAAACAACATACTATACAGAAAAATTACATACTTTGGTCACATCAAGCGTGACACCTGGAAAGAACAATACTAGAGGGCAGGGTCTCTGGACGCAGAGGCAGACCAAGAAGAAGATGACTACAAGATATTAAAGGGAAAAAATGAACATGACCATCGGAAGTGGGTGAACTGGCAAGAGACAGAGTGAATTTCAGATGTGCTGCAAAGAGAGCAACATCCTATAAAGGATCCCCCTTGATGATGATGTTGTATCATAAATACATGATTAATGTTATGTGTTATAAACATATGACGTGCACAGCCTTCAGTACCAATGGAGCTCAAGGTCTTATCCTCGGTTTATGTGTTCAATTTCAACCCGCGTTACAGTTTGCTCTCCGTTAGCTGTCCCCAGCCATAACCCCAGGGCAGCGTTTGCCTTTTCTTTCAGGGCAGCGCCATGAGGGCCTGCCCTCCCGGGGTGATGAGCTTTATCTGCCCAGCTATACCCGTCTTGTTAATGGGTGCCTTGTTTGAAGCATCCAGTTTTGTGTAACTTTGATTGTCCCAATCAAACTACAAGGCAGTAGATTCCTGCAAGCGGAAAGCGCACTGGCTTTCCTCTGCTGGGCTATCCAGTTGTTCTGCACATTCAGGAGGACGCACACCCCCATGCCTGCCCTTGGTGGGTGTGCCCAGCTCTGCCCTGGTCACCATCAGTTTCGCAGTGCTCCATTTTCCGTGCCTTCCATACATGCCGTCCATGCTTGCCTGCCCATCGGCGGGGCCACTCTTGCATCGCCAGCGTCGACTCACTTTGCGATGGTGCCCCCTAATCGTCACCATCAATTTCACCCTCTCCGTTTCCAGGGTTGTAAAATTCTGGGGCTTATAATGTCCCCATCCCTGTGATAGGGGGCCCCAGTTCCACCTTGAGCCCACATGCTGTACAAACCCCTCTCAGCATACTCACGGCTCAAAGGAGGAT
>JADZMA010001634.1:0-16467 GCA_020796225.1 Arion vulgaris
TCCCTAAGGGTAGAGCGTCAATATCAATTAATAAAAACCCCAAAGAAAATTTGTGGAGATCAAGATCACCTACACCAGCATGGCACCTATGATAGTAACTAACTATTTCTTGATGTAGGTCTCAACTCTTCTTGTATTAACTCTTTCCATGCGTAGTTATTTCCTCAATTTTTAAACAGTTAATTAAAGGGAGGTAAAAAAAAAGAAATCAGAACTACTCGTCAATAAATAAACATAAATATCTTATTATATACTAATTTGAAGAAAACTGGACAACCTAATAGAAAAACAAGGTTAAAAGGTAGTATAAGTAAAACAGTAAGTAAAACTAGAAGGACTTCTTATAAGGAAGGAACTCTATGGTGAGTGTGCGCTAATGGCGTTCAACTGACCCGCTGTGGCGCAGAAAGTGTGGAAAAAGTTAAGTTGTTGTTAGTGTCCCCAGGGTATATGTCTGGGCGCTAGCTTTATTTAGTGTATGGGTTAAACCTATTAGAATTTCAAGAATTACAATGCTATTTGTAGCCGATTATCACAAGCATGGTTTCTCCCCTAAACAAGACTATTTTGAACAATAGTGTGTAATTTTGTTCTAGTTTCATCAAAAAAGAAGAATGTTTACATTGTTTTCATAAGCTGATTCATATTGTAATATTATCTGCTTTTCAGGTAGTTTTTTGCAAATTTTCCCATATACGTAAACATTGCTATTTGCTCCAGTTTATCACAAAGTCAAACTCATAGCCTTTTATCCCAACTAGACCATTTTGACGACTGTTTTTTTTAAAATACTGTTTCATTATCCGATAAATGTGTTCCTTTTTTGCCCCCTTGTATGAATAATTCAATATTGAAACATGTTATCAAGTGCAGTGTCTGTCTACTTGTGGACATATCAGAAGATGTGTTTCAAAATAAGTGAATTCTCAATTTTGGGCAACATGAATCTGCTGGCGATGGAGTAAGTAAAAATAAAGGAACCCTTTCATACCTCGTGGTATATAGGTCAATACAGTGTTAGGCCTGTATTTTTTATTGACCGTCGGCACACGATGGGTGAAGTGGGCAACATCACGCCCCGCCTTTACTTTCCCAGCATGTCTGGTACCCAGTTTAGGCTGGGTTTGACCTGAGAACCTCGCGGTGGAAAAAAATTCCACAGCGCATTGTGGAGGCTGAACCCAGACCACCAGCCTTGAAGGGGAGGGTTTACTAACAACTACGCTACAGCGGCCCCGATGGAGTAAGAACACTTTAATTTATTTTTAACCTACATCCCTTTGATCCTTATTACCAGCAAAAAATTTTTAATTCTTAAAATTGTAGTAATTAGTTACATGATAGCAAGCAGACAATCAAAATGTATATAAATGATCCAGAAAATAAAATAAAGTTAATTTTCACTCAAAAACCTACTTATACTCATTCTACACAATCAATTTTTTATATGTTAATTTAATATTAAAAAGAACAATTATTCCGTTTAATTTTTTTTCCCAATTTTTTTATTTATAATTTTATTTTTAAAATTAATTTTTAAAATAATAATTGTTCCGGGTCAAAGCTTTTTAGTTACCACTAGTTTCTGAAGTGAATGTTCAATGCACTACTATTAGCAGGTAGTAAAATAAATTAAGTGGTTTTTTCGTTGGTGTCTGGCTGCGACCGTAGCTCAATCAAAACACACTCAAGTGACCTACTCACTACTGAGTCTGTCAGTGTCACTCCCATAACAAAATTCACCACCAGTGTGACCAGTCAGTCATGAGTCATGGACATGCAGGTGTCAGTGTGTTCCCAAACCAAATATATATTTTAAAATGCCCCACTATAAAGAAATAGTACTATTTCCTGCCTTTCCTAAAGTAACCATACATGCAACGGTAATAAAAAACCAAAGCTATAATATTATACCGTGTATGAGGGGACGCTGACAATGACAATATTTATCCAAAACTAAATCTGTTTCTAATGACAGGGACATAAGCAGACGTGTCACAATGGGGGAAAAACTACCAATTAGTGATGTGCGAATAGTAGGTATTCGATATTCGAATACCTAATACTCATCGTCGTCAAATAGCTTGTCTAAACGAAGTTTACCACCCTAACAGTCCTTCGGAATTTCTCTCTCTCAAAGACCAGATGTTCTGCCTCTACAGTTGTCATGCTCAAATAATCAGTCAAATCCTGGATTCATCTTCTCCGCGGTCTTCCTCTTTGCATGCCTATTTCCATAATGGTCTCCAACCCCTCGTGTCTGTGTAAAGACAGTGTTGTCTTTGTGGTAGAGAGAAGATATAGTAATCAACTTCTCATGGGTACGGTGAGCAAATGGACTTTAGGATGGCTGCTGCAGCGGAGGACAGAGCATGCATAGGAATGCCCAATGTGCCATGACGTCGATCGCATAACATAACCCCTCGTGTCTTCCTCTTTATATGTCCAAAACGATGCAATTTTTTTTATTTGTAGCATCACTGGCATCAGCCAGTTTTCTTTGATTTTGAGTTCTTTCCGGATAGATCTGTTTATTCTCTTCTCTGTCCATCGTGTACGGAGGACTCTTCTGTAACACTTATATTCAAAAGTACATTCCACTGCCTTGCTGTAGAAGTTATGTTATGTTAAGCGATCGACGTCATGGCACATTGGACATTCCCATGCATGCTCTGTCCTCCGCTACAGCAGCAATCCCAAAGTTCATTTGCTCACCGTACCCATGAGAGTTGATTACTATATCTTCTCTCTCTACCACGAAGACGACACTGTCTGGCAAAGAATATCGCATATGTTTCAGGCACAATGGACTGCTGATTACTTATTTATTCTATATTGCGATAACACAGCAGTCAATCTCGATAAAACATTGCACACTACAGTTTGCAAAACATCAGCAGATTTGGTTCAAGCATAATCTCATTCAATCTGTCAGTTACATGCACATTTATAATTTATTGTTAATTTATATCTCTTTCTCCCTTTCTTCGTTTTCTCTCTCTTTCTTTGTGTGTGTGTATGGTATTCCTGTTCTCTATTTCCTCAATCATGATTTCAACATTATATTAGCTTCGCATACAAATTAATATTTAGTTTTCCAATATAGGAGATTATCCGGCCGTCTGCAAGGAATACATACAGCGATATTTCAATCACATTTTGGTTATCGCAATTATTTCCCCTTTGTTTACCTTGCAGATCTTGGTTATTGGTTAAAAAACTGACATCATTGCACTCCGGGCAGATCCATAGGTGCTCAGTCTCCCCCAACAGATATCGAAGAGTATGCATATTGATGGTTCCTGTGGCTCGCTGATTAAACACACCTCTCACTCTGCCCCTCAGGCATCCAGTTCTACTTGTACATCGGGTAACTCCAAACTGCCTAAATCGCTTGAACGATTCAACATTTTAGTGTTCTCATCCAACAGAGAGTCGCGAAGAGACCGAAGAATATCCCCCTTATCCATCTTCAACTCCTCGACAATCGATGCTGTTGATGCAAGCCTGTCCGCTCTCTCATTACCGTAAACACCCGCATGCCCAGGACAGTATACCCATGTAAGCCACTGGAGGTTAGAAACTTCTATAGACGACATCCCTCATGCCGAAACCTGCCCTTCTGGATCTTGTGAAGCATCGACTGAAGTCAGATACAAAACAGCCCCAGTAAATGAAGTCCCAGAGAGCCAATGGAGGGCAGCAGTAACGGCTTCAACCTCCATCCTCATACTAGAAGTAGTTGTCCTGTACGCTCCACTTCGCTCTGCGATAGCCCTACCATGCGCATTAGCCAAGAAACCCCAGCCGAACTTCTCACCACGATGAACCGACCCATCGGTATATACAACAACATCATCATCATTTGCATGATCTTCTATCAGCTGTTTAACTGAGAGATCAGCTTTCATGTTGCCCCAATCTCTATATTCTCTTCCAAGAGTAATGATAACGTTGAGATAGTTGATCATGCTACCATCTATTGGGCCCCATTATTCCCCTTTTGGTGGGTCACCAGCTCGTGGTCACCTAGCCAATTGTTGTCTCAGTCTGGGCTATCCACCACATCCCACGCTTGATTCTCGTGCCCTTAGCATCATTAGTGTTCTTGTACAGATCTGCAACTTCAAATGCTTAAAGACTACTGTTGGCATACAACAAGTTGCCCACCTCATCTATATAGTTTATATTAGATTCCCCGCTAGAACACATTCACTACATTTGTTAGAACAGATTCACTACATTTGTTAGAAGACATTCACTACATTTGTTAGAACACGTTCACTACATGTGTTAGAAGAATCACTACATTTGTTAGAACACATTACATTTGTTGAAGACATTCCTACATTTGTTCAGAACACATTCACTACATTTGTCAGAACATTCACTACATTTTAAACACATTTCATTTATTAGAACACATTCACTTCATTTATTAGAACACATTCACTTCATTTATTAGAACACATTCACTACATTTGTTAGAACATGTTTACGTTAGTTGTAAGAACACATTTACTTTAGTTGTCAGAACATGAGAAATATTATTGTGTTTACTCCTGTGACCAGGACACGACAGATCGTTAAAATCAAGTCATTGCTATACTAGACTTAAAAGCGATTGCTATTTCAGTGTCGCGCGAGGTTATTTAGCAACAGCAAGATAACATTTTTAAACAGAAAATTGTATAATTTCTGATTTCAAGTTGTGTTGTGATGTTGATATGTTACTGTTGTTTAGAGCAATGATTACGACGAGTGGTAAGCATTTCATACAGGACATTCATAAGAAAAGGGTGTGTATTTCTTATGTTGTACACGTATTGAATACAATAGTAACATACAATATATTATTCTGGCTGTTTTTAGTACTATTATTACTATTGTTCTTTTAATAATATTATTACTATTGTTCTTTTAGTAATATTATTACTATTGTTCTTTTAGTAATATTATTACTATTGATCTTTAGTAATATTATTACTATTGTTCTTTTAGTAATATTATTACTATTGTTCTTTTATTCAATCAAGTGCCATGCCTGCCAGGTGTAGTCGATCGTTTGGTTTGTTACTAACTGACGTCATTACTCCGGGCAGACCCATGTCTGTCCCCAACAGATATCGAGGCATGTACTGATGGTTCCTTGGCTCTGAGTACAACACCTCTCACTCTGCCTCTAAGGCATCAGTTCGACTTACGGGTACTCCAAACTGGCTAAATCGCTTGATCGATTCAACATCGATTTTAGTGTCCTCATCCAACAGAGAGAGGCGAAGAGACCAAAGAATATCCCCCTTATCCATCTTCAGCTCCCCAACAATCGATGCTGTTGATGCAAGCCTGTCCGCTCTCATTACCGTAAACACCCGCATGCCCAGGACAGTATATCCACGTAAGCCGCCGGAGGTTATAAACTTCTATAGACGACATCCACTCATACCGAAACCTGCCCTTCTGGATCTTGTGAATCATTGACTGAGAGTCAGATACAACAACTGCCCCAGTAAATGAAGTCCCAGAAATCAATGGAGAGGGCAGCATGCTAACCTCAACCTCCATCCTCATACTAGAAGTAGTTGTCCTGTATGCCCCACTTCGCTCTGCAACAACCCTACCATGCGCATTGCCAAGAAACCCCAGCCGGATTTCTCACCACGTTGAACCGACCCATCGGTATATACAAAAACATCATCATCCCTTGCATTATCTTCTATCAGCTGCTTAACTGCGAGATCAGCCTTCATGTTGCCCCATTCTCTACATTCTCTTCCAAGAGTAATGATAACATTGAGATAGTTCATCATGCTACCATCTGTTGGGATTCATTCTTCCCCTTTTGGTAGAGTCGCAGCCGTAGTCACCTGGCCAATTGTTCTCTCAGCCTGGGTCATCCACGACATGCCACGCTTGATTCTCGTGCCCTTAGCATCATTAGTGTTCTTGTGAAGTGGATGTCTCTTATCCGAAGTAACCCGCATATATGCCTTGGTTTGGGCGATTGCATGACGGAGCGTAGTGACAGAAGGCCAAGCATATATCTCATCTTCACAATGGGGGTATCTCTAGTGCAGCCCAAACTATACGCATACCTTCATTCTGAACCCGTTCGAGTCGTTCACATTGTGATCTTGATATCGTAAGAATTCCCAGTCGTAGTCGATCATGTCTCTCTACAACTATCTGTCCTTGGTGCATTTCATCAGTTCTGACGCCGATATTTAGCCGAGCCACGATGTCAGACCATCAACCTCTTCTCCTCTGTCTTCCACGTTCTCTCCTTCCTGAATTTTACCTGTAGTCCAAATGTTCTAAACCTTCTCTTCGCATTATATGCCCGAAGAACCTTGATTGTCGGATTCTTATTCTTTTGATAAGGTTTCTTTCTGTGCAGGTTCTTTTAGTAAGGGTCAATTTTGAAGTGGTATCTGAACAAAGGAGTCAAGTGACTTCTTTATAAGATGACATAATGGAAAATATTTTTGTTCCGTTTGCAACTGAAAAGAAAAAATCACATTTCAAGGCAGATTTCATGACACATTAGATTTAAAATCTATTTTATTGTGCACGAAATCAAACTGGGGAAATCAACAGTATTAACAAGTTTCCACTCTTGTCAGCCAAGAGCTATTAAACCATTGATATCACAGGAAATGAGGGTGAGCAAAAGTTCTAGTAAGAACTAGTGATTGGAGCAATTTAAAAAAAGCACTGACGAGTTGAGAGAAAGAAACATCATTTGTAGCCAATGCTTGTCAAAATGAAAGAATACAAATAGAGACAAGCAACACACCTGACTCACTACAATATATTCACAGAAACTAACATACTGTTTTATTTCGTCTGAGAACTGGCGACTGCAGATTGCTAATCCACTTCTATAGACTCCAGATCTTATAGAGAACAGACAACAGTCTTGGGCGTCCACGTATATTTTTAAGTGGGTGGGGGAGGAGCAATATGAATGAAAAAAATATTATAGTTGATAGTTTACTACATTGGAAATAGAAAGACCAGATTGAGATCAGATTTCGATTACGTGGTCCATGTATAAAAATATTAACTTCACATGAATATGTAAACCAGGTATAGAAAAATATTAACTTCGTATGAATGTGTAAGCCATATATATTTGGCAATAGTCAATCACAATGTATTATCAAACAGTCATTTTCCAGATGAAGGATGGGGGTGTGGGGGATTAGGGGGACGGAGAGTTGCCTGCTACCTCCCCCCTCTCCCCGTGAAGATATAGACACCCGTGACAACAGTCTATAAAGGACTGAAAGTTTTGACATACAAACACAATAAGAAGTTTTAAGAACCCCGGGGGACCGGACCCTAAAATGTTAATTGACATAAAAAAAAATTGGGGTTTCCCGGGCCGGATTGAACGAAAACCCTTTTTTCTTCCCCCCAAACCCTAAGGAAATTTTTAAATAAAAAAAAGTTTAAAAAGGTTCATGTTATTTTTTTAAAAATGGATTAATGAAGAAAAATCAGTTTTAATGAGGGTTATTTTTTTATAATCTATTAAAAAGGAACCGAAAAAAATTTTTTTGCCCTTCCCCACAGACTAAAAATAATCCCCCATCGGGCCGGCCCAAAAAAAAATTCCCCCCCTTTCGGCATGTCTGGGGCGATGTGTAAAACCGGGGGGTCCTGGAAAAAAAATCTGCAAAAGGTTTTTTTGTTCCCAAACCGCGCCTTAAATTTGTCGGTCTCCTACATCCCAGGGGAAAAAGTGACGTTGGGAAATTTCAAAGGAAAATACGCATTAACCCCGGTTTGGAGCGGGAAAAATTCCCCCCCTCCGGGCCTTTTTAAAATTTCTAAGTGCAATAAATTTTAAGAATCCATGATAAAAAGGCCCTTCTTTAAAAGCAAGCCTTTTTGAAAAAACCCCCACAACGGAAATTTTGTCCTTGCGTGCAAGTTGCTTTTTGAATGAACCGGGCCTATCATATTGGAAAAAACCTTTTTTTGTTGGGGTTTTAACCGCCGCGAAATGTATTAAACCCATTTGGGGGTTGGGGGTTCGAACCCCAAATTTTTTTTAAAATGGCGGCGGTTTTGTTTTGCTGGGGGCCCAATCAGTTTTTTGCAAAATGGGTGAAATAAACCCCCGGGGTAACATGGAAAATTTTTTAAACCCGGAAAAAAAAAAAAAAAAAATTTGTTTTTAAGGGAAAAAAATTTTTTTTCCTTTTAAAAATTTTTTCCTTTGAAAAAAGGGCCAATTGAAAGGAAAATTTGCCCGGGGGAAAAAAAAAAATTTTTTAAAAAAAACAAAAAAATTTTTAAATTTGGGTTTTTAAAAAAATTTTTTTTAAAAAATTAGGCCTGTTTTAAGGGAAACCTTTTTTTTTAAATTTTTTTTCCAAAAGTTTGGTTCCTTAAAAGGGTTTTCCCCAAATTTTCCCGCCCCCCCTTCCCAGGGGAAAAAATTAAATTTTTCTTAAAAGGTTTACCCCTTTAAACCAGCCCCATCCTTTCCAAAAATTTTTTTTATGTTTAAAAATTTGGTTTCAAACACCCCCCCAAAAAAAATGCCCTTAAATGGGGGATATTTTTCCCCCAAAACCTTCCCCCCCCCAGAAACTTTTGAAAAGGGTTTTTTAAAAAAAAAAATTTTTTTCCCCTTTTTAAAAAACCCCCGGGAAAAAACACGGGGAAAGGGGGTATCTTTAACATTTTTTTTTTTGGGCAAAAAAATTTTTTTTTTTAAAAAAAAAGGTTTTGGGCCCTTTTTTAAAACTTGCTAAAAATAAAAAAAACCTTCTTCTTTTTTTCAATTTTGAAAAAAAAAAAAAATTTCCCCAAAACCTTTTCTTTTAAAAAAAAGTTTTTTTCCAAAAAAAAAAAATTTTAAAGGATTTTTTTTTTGGGTTTTTTAAAAACCGGCCACCCAAAAATTTTTAAAAAGGGAAAAATTTTTCCGGGTTTAAAAAATTTTAAGATTTTAAAATAAAAAAAAGAAGGGGGGAAAAAGGGGGGTTCCAATCCCCTTTTGGAAAAAATGGGGAAAAAAGTAAAATTTTTTGGAAATTATTGGTTAAATTATAAAAATTTTTATCAGTAATTTTTTAATTTTTTTTTCCAAAATCGGTTTTGATAAGGGGTTTTTCCCAATTTTAAATTAATAAAAAAAATTTTTTCCCTTTTTAAACACTTAAAAATTTTGGCCCCCTTTAATTGTTTTTTAAAAGGGTTTTCCCAGAAAAGGGGGTTTTTTAAATCCCATTTCCATTTCCCAAAAAAACCCGTTGTTGTTTTGGAATTTTTTTAGGAAAAATTTTCCCTTTAAAAATTTTTGGGTTTATTTTTAAAAAACCCCCAAAAGGGGGAAAAGAATTTTTTCCCCCCAAACCGTCTGTTTTTAAAAACTAATTCATTTTTTCAAAAATTTTTTCCTCCCTCTTTTGTAACAATTTTTACCCCTTTCTCTTAAATAAATTAATCGGGTTTTTTCCCCAAAGTTTTTTTCCTTTGGCAAAAAAAAAGGCAAATTTAAAGCCCCATTTTTTCTTTTCCAAAAAATATTTTTACCCCCCTTTTTTTAAAAAAATTTTTTTCCCCTTTAGTCAAAAAAACCCCTTTAAAAAATTTTTCCCAAAAAACCCTTATCGGGAAAATAAACAAAATTTTCGCATATTTTGGGAAAATTTTTTACTTTTTGGTAAAAAAGGGGGGAAAAAGGGAAGCAAAAAGGGTTTTTGTTAATCTCCCCGTTTTTTTTGGGGGGATTTCTTTTGTTTTAAAAGGGCCCTTTTAAAATTTTTTTTCTTTTTTTTAAATTTTAACCAAGGGGAAAAGGGGGGTTGGAATTAGGGCCCCCCAAACCCCCGGAAAAAATTTTACCTTTGTAAAAAGGCATGAACCCCCCAAAAAAGGCCTTTGGGTACGGAAAAAGGGCCATTAAAAAATATTGGGGGGACGGGGAAAAAAGGGGTTTTTTTTTTGGGGGGGTTTTTAAACAAGCAAGAAAACCCTTTTAATTTCCCCAAAAAAAAAAAGGGGGGCCCAACAATTTGGGTTCTTCCAAAGGAAAATTTTTTTTTTTGGGGAAAAGGGGTTTTTTGGCCCCTAAGGAAAATTTCCAAAAAAATTTTTATTTTTTTTTGGGCCCCAAAAATTAAAAGGGTTTTTTAAAAATTTCCATTTTTCATTTTTTAAAAACCCGGGGGGTTTTTTTTGGGTTTTTCTTTTGGGGGGGGTTTTTCGCAAAGGGGCCCCCAGGAAAAAATTTTAAAATTTTATATAGTGAAAAATTTTCTTTTTTAAAAAAAACCTTTTGGGGATTTTTTTTGTTTTTCCCCCCAAAAACCTTTTTTAGGGCCGGGGGTTTTAAAATTAAATTTCCTTTGGGGAAAAATTTTAATAAGGTTCTTTTCCGGGTCTTTTAGGAAAAAAACCCCAAAAGGGGGCCCGAATCTTTTGGGGGGGGTTTAAGAATTTTGGCCCCGACTTGTTGGGGGAAAAAAAGGGAAATTGGAAAAAAAAAAGGGGGGGGTTTTTAATTACCCGGGGAAAAAAAAAAAAAAGGGGGGGGGGCCTTGGGGGGGTGAGGGGTTTTTTTTAAATCCCCGGGGAAATAAAATCGGGCCTCGTTTTTGGGGGAAAAGGGGAAAGCCCTTGGGTTTTGGGAGCTATTTTTTTTTGGGGGCCTCCAAAAGATCCCCGGAAAAAGGGGGCCCGGGTTAAAAAAAGAAAGGGAAAATTTTATTTTGGGGGGAAAAAAAGGCCCCATTTTAAAAAAACAAGGAAAATTTTTTTTTTTGGGGAAAATATTTTAAATGTTAAGAAAAAAATTTTAAAAAAAAAAGGGGGGGTTTTGGCCCCCGGGGGACAAAAATTTTTTCCAAAAAAAAAATTTTGGGGATAAAAAATTTTTCCCCTATAATTAATTTGGGAAATAAAAATAAAAAAAAGCAAGAAATTTTATAAAGCAAAAATAATTTAAAAAAACAATGTTTAAAAAAAAAAAGGGGGTTTTAAAAAAAAATAATGTTTTTAAATTTTTTGGAAACAAAACCCCCCTTTTTTATTTCCCTTTGGAAACCTGTAATCCCCCAAAGAACCAAAAAAATTTCCCCCAAAGTAAATTTTTTTAAAAAATTTTATTTTTTTGCAAAAAACGAACTGAAAAAAAACCTTTTAATTTTTAAAAACAAATTTTTTAAGCTTTTTTTTAAAGAAAGCAAAAAAAATTTTCAAAAAAAGAAGGTGTTTTCAATAAAAAACATTTCAACAAAGATAAGGTTCAATTTTTTAAAAAAAAATTTAAAAAATAAAAAAATTTTTTTTAAAAAAATATAATTTTTTTTGCTTTTTGGGGGTTTTTTTTTTTAAAAATTTTTTAAAATGTAAATGTTTTAAAATTTAAAAACTGTTCAAAAAATTTTTTAAAAAAAAAATTTTTTTTAAAAAATGTTTAAAATTTTTAAAAATCAAAAAAAAACTTTTGGGGGGGGGGGGGAAATTTTACCAAAGAGTTTTAAGTTTGAAACGGAAAAAAATTGATGCAAAGGGAGGACAAAATGGGGGGGTTTGAGATAAGAAAAACTGGTGACCGGGGGGGGGGGTTTACAAAAAAAATAATGAAAAAATTTGAGGGTTTCTACCAAGTATTTTTTAAAAAGAAAATAAAAGGGGAACAGGCTTTTGGGGCAAAAATTGAAATGAGAATGTTTTTTGAAGCCGGGGTTTCACGGGGAAACGGGGGCGGCAAGAGGAGGTAAAAGGAAAGGGGCAAAGGGCCCTTTGTTAGGATAATTAAAAAAACCGAGGCCCCCGGGTTTTCCCTTTTTAAAAGGGGTTTTGATCTGAAAGGTGTTTTTTAAAATCCGAGGGCGATTTCGGTTGGGGGGAAAGGCAACCCCAGTGGCAATTTCCCCTGGGTTTTTGGTGGGGGGGCCAAAAAAGCTCTTGTCGGAGGAAAAAAGGGGAATTTTTTTTCCCTTGGGATGAAACACAAAAGGAATCTTCAAATTTGGAGTAGTACGTTTTTAAATCTTTGAAAAAAAATTTTTTTCAATCGGGTTTAAAGATGTTTTTTGGGGAAAACCATATTTTTTAAAATTTTTTTAACCACCCAAAAGCAAGGCAAAAAAATTTTGCGAAAAAAAGGAAATTTCGCAATTTTTGGCCGGGGAAACCCCCAAAAGGAAAATTTTTTTTTCCCAAAAATTTTTGGGGTTTTAAAAAGCGGGTAATACACCCCAAAAAGAGAAAAAACAAAAAAGGAAAAAGAAAAAATTTAACAATAAATTTAATTTGTGCAGATTAAATTTTCTTGACAAATCTGCGATGTTTTTCAAACTTTGGGAATGGAAAAATTACGCTTTTTTTTCCTATAAAAAATTTCAAGTCCCTTTCCAAACTGCGATATTTTTTCCGAAATTTCTTCGGAAAGAAGAATAATCCTTTAAAAGGGGACGGGGACAAAAGGGTTTGGAGGGGGGAACAGGCATGGGGGGGTGTCAATTGCCTGTGCGTTCATAACCCTCACAGGCATAAATTTTGAATATAAGTGACGAAAATCTCCCAAATAACAAAAGAATAAACGAAACATCCGGAAAAACTCAAAATCAAACGGCTGATAATCTAAAAAAAAAAAGGTTTAATAAAAAGAAGACGAACCACGTCGTCATTTTTTCTATCCTCCCTGCGAACCATCTAAAAACCCCTTTGTCACCACCCATGAAAATTGTTTCTACCCCCCAAAGACAACATTTTTTCACAGGGAGACCTATGAAAAAGGCATGCGAAAATGAATCGGGTTTGACTGTTTTTGACAACTGAAGGGAAAAATCTGTGGGAAACCCCAAGGATGTTGGGGGGACCCGTTTAGACCTTTGCGACAAAAGGGGTTGGGTATCGGGCTTTTCCCATTTTGGGGTTATTTCCCGGAATTTTATTTGTCGAGAAACGAATTTTTATAAATATTTCTTTCCGTCCCCCAACCCGGATTAAACTTTTTATATTCCTTATATTTTCAAACAGAAAATTTTCTTTATATTTAAATTTTTATATTTTTTCCCAAACCCACCTGCTTCCTGTCTGACCCGGGCCCCCTTTGATAACGTGAGGGGTTTGTGTGGATGACTTTTGTGCTTTGAGAGCTGTGCAAAAAAAACTCAACCCAATTTCTTTTGGGTTTTTCTGTAAATTTTTTAAAAAAAAATTAAAATAAACTTTTACCCGAAAATTATTTAAATTTTAAAATTATAAAATTAAAAAAAATAAAAATTGGAAAAAAACAAAAAATAAATTTTCTTTTAAAAAATTCATTAAATAAATTGTTGTGTAAATGAAAATTTTTTTTAGTGAAAAAAACATGTTTTTCTGGATCATTTATACATTTGTTGTCTGCCCCTTTATGTCGTAAATTTTAAAAATTTCAAATTTTGGAATGTAAATTAAAAATTAAAAAAAATTTAAAATGTTCTTACCCATCGAAGGCCCGTGGGGTTGGTGAACGTAACTTTGTGTTAATTCCTCCCCTTTGGGGGGTTTTTCGGGCGGCGTCCGAACCCCCCCTTGGGGCCCCGAAAAAAGCGCGGGTTAACCTGTGGTTAAAATTTTCACCCCACCCTTTTTTAAAAATTCCTTTTTTATACTGCAACCAGTTGACCGAAACCTTTTTTGAAAAAAAACCGATGCCGACCCTTTTGAAAAATGCAAAATTTTCTGGGGACAAAAAAGGAAAAACGTTTAAAGAAAACTATTTTAAAAAAACTAAATCCGGTGGGGTAAAGGGTTTAGGGACTTTTTGGAAAACTGGGCATTTGCCCTCTATGAAATAAAAAACCTTTAAAAGCTTTACAAAAAATCGGGTTGAAAATGGGACTTCTTTCTGAGAAATTAACAAAAAAACACCCCATTTTTAAAAAATCTTGCTGAAAACCCTCTTTTAAACCACAAAAACATTGTCTTAAATTCAAAAGGTTAACCCACTTAAAAAAGGCCCTATTTTTCGGACACCAAAAAATCTTTCACCTTTTGGCCCAGCAAAAAGGAAAAACGTCACCTGGTTCCTTCCCCTTTTAAAAGTCCTTCTTTTTTTCTACTGTTTTCAATCCTTTTTTATTTTAGGTCATTTTCCAAATAGTTTAAAAAAATTTATGTTTAAGGGGTATTCTGTTTCTTTTTTACCTCCTTTTTGTTTAAGGGGAAATAACAGCATGGGGTTTAAAAAGCAAGAAGAGGAACCCCTTGAAATATTGATTACTTTCCTCGTGGGGTCTTTGGAAAACCTTTTTTGGGTTTTATTAAATTTGTTTTGCTTTTTATGCCAAAAAGGTTTTTTCCTTCCCTTTTTCAATTTTTCCCCCTCCCCCTTCCCCATGTCAAAAATTAACTTCCTCTTTCTTTTTTTTGTCTTTTCTCTGTGTTTGACCCATTCAACCCCCTTTGTGATCTTTTTTGGTCCCAAATTTCATCCTTAAAAACCCCTCTCGGGTCCCAAAATTGTTTTTTTTTTTACTTTTCTTTTTTTTTATTGTTTGAAATTTGGGGCAAGCAAAAGGGTTTTTCCGTGAAAATTTTCCGAAAAGGGGGCCCCGTCTGCCCCGGCCCAACAATTTTCTTGTCTTTTGCCCATCGTTGTCCCCTGGAAAAAAGGGTCCCACCACGAAAAACAGTTAAATATTGTTAAAATTTAATAATTTTTTTTTCTCTTTAAAAACAAACCCAATTTCTCTAAATTTGTAATCACACGTCTTTCTGTGTTTTTTTGGTTTGGGTCCTGCGTGGGAAAAAACCCCAATGCAGTTGAAACGGATCAAGCGTAGAAGGTTTAAAATTTTTTTTAATTGTTTGTGGAAAATATGATAAAATGTTTCAAACGTTTGCATTTTTTTAAGAAATTTTTACAACCTTGGGAAAATTGGAAAAAACAAAGATATCAATTTTCTTTTTAAAAGCTAAAAAAACAAAAAAAAACGAAAAGTTCAAAAAATTGTCGGCAAAACCCCGGAAAAGATGAAAAGAAGATGGAAAATATTTGACCAGGGAAAAGACATGGTTAAGCAGGGTGAAGGGACAAAAAATTCAAAAAAAAATACCTAAGGAGCTGGAAAATTTTAAAAAAGGCAGGAAATATCAAATTTTGGGAAAAAAATTAGGGAAAATTCCCAAAGGAAAGGATGGAAAGCCGGAAAAGAAAAATTTGGGGGGGTTTGCGAAAATTTATATGGGTTAAAAAAATTTTTTGATTCTTTCTTTTTGGCTTCAAAAAATTTAAGGAATTTTTTTTTCTCTTTCCGCGTTATCGAAAAACTTTATGGGCCCCTGGTTTCCCGGGGTTCGCAAAAAGGGCCCCCTTTCCGGTTATGTTGCCAATTTCCAAGTCAATATTTTAAAAAATTGGGGGGAAATAAACCGTTCTTCTCTCAAAAATCTCGGTGAAACCCAAAGACTGAAATTCTTTCTCTTCTCTCTGGAGGGACTTTTCGCCCTTTTTGTCCTCTTTTTTTGGCCAAAAAAGCTATAATAATCCCCGTTCAAACGGACTCGGGTCGTTCGTGGAAAAAAGCGGCATCAAAAAGGCCCAAAGGGAGCGTGGGGACGTCAAGGGCCCCTGTCAAAATCCCTCGCATAAGCAAAAAAAACCAAAAAAAACCGGGCTTTGGCTCCATGTCCCGAGAAAAGGGGAAAAAGGGCCTAATTTAAAAACCCCTCCAGAAACCCGTGCCCATCTCCCCTTTGGTCATAGGGTTTTTTGAAAAACCATGACTTTTTGCAAAATGGGAAAAACGTTTTCTTTCCAAAACATGCGACTATCAAAAAATTCTCACCCAGCCCTGTCCTGAAAATCGAGAAAATGCAAGGTGGGTAACAAAAAACGGAAAAACGAATATGCAACAACGTTTCAAACGCACGTGCCGTTTCGGGCCCACTCCCCCCCCCCATCTCGGAGTGAAACCTTGACAGCCTCAATCTTGGGTGGGCAAACCTGTTTGTCTCCCCTTCCTTTTTATGGGACCCCAGGCAGCGCTTAACCCTTTGAGGGAAAAAAGGGAAACCAATGTCCAGCGGGGGGCTATGCGGGCTAGAAGGGCCCGTTGATGCGGGCAGTTACATCCCTTTGGTAAAAACCTTGGTAAAAGGGTCCCTTTTCCCCCTGGGGAAAAACCCCCGGCCCGCGAAACCCCGGGGATCTTCCCCTGTTGCTGGCTTGGCAAAACTCCTCAAACGAAAGTATGGGTACTCCCCAGCAATGTGGCTTCGAAGCGGGGGACGTGCGCTGAACACGAACCCCAGGAACCCCTTATTGTTTTTCGTCTGCAAAAGGGTTTCCCCTTGGGGGTTTTGAAGACGGTTTTCCTTTTTCAAAATTTACTTTGGGGTTGCGTTAGCGGGATTGGGGAACCTTCCATGGGCCCGGGGTCAGGGGACTGGCCTTTTTTCCAAATGTTTTCCCTTCCGGTGTCTTTGGGGAAGGGCGGGCTGGGTAAAATA